>JAOXOE010031413.1:0-11960 GCA_028565055.1 Phoeniculus purpureus
TTTAGACTGGATGTGAGGAGGAAGTTCTTCACTGTGAGAGTGGTGAGAGCCTGGAATGGGTTGCCCAGGGAGGTGTTGGGGCCCCATCCCTGGAGGTGTTTAAGGCCGGGCTGGGCGAGGCTCTGGCCACCCTGATCTAGGGTGGGGTGTCCCTGGCCATGGCAGGGGGATTGGACTAGATGATCTTTTGAGGTCCCTTCCAATCCCTAATGATTCTATGATTCTATGATTGTCTGCCTGTCCCTGGCTGGACCTTGCCATGTGCTCTGTCCCAGACCGTCCATGTGTCCCATTCCAAACCCCTCCATGCGCCTGGTCCCAGCCCTGGGGACTGTGGGCAGGATCCTGCCAACAGAGCACCAAAAGCTGGCCTGTGGTGATGGGGATGGCACAAGGATGGGGGAGCAAGGTCAGTAGTGGTGCCAGCAGCCAGATCACAGTGGTGTACCTTCTGCCAGAGGGATGCAGTGAAGCCTGCAGTTTTGGGAACAGCACTTGTGCCAGCCTGAGTAGCTGGAATTGTTGGCACAGAGAGGGGGGGGGTCCAGGCACAGACAGCGTGTGAAGTCCTGTGGCTTCTGGGGCTGCCCTGTGGTGGAGTCACCATGTCAAGATAGCATCAGGCAGAGCTCCTCACCCTCTATGCCCTGGGGAATGGGTGGGCATCCCGTTTGTGGGGGATAGGGCACCAGAGTGGGGAGGAGCAGCCTTTGATGCTCCTGCCTCCTGATGGCAGGAGCTTTGCCTTTTGGGGCTGCAGCCCAGGGCCTGGCTCCCACTGATCTTCTCTCGCTGGCATGGCATGCCTGGTGAGAGCCTGGGTCAAGGGCAGCCCTACTCCTGGGCTGGGACTCCCTTGCAGCATCTTCCTAGGACTGCCATTACCCCCACACTGAGACCCGCACAGCACAGCCTCACAGCATGGCATGGCACTGAATGGCATGGGACTGTGTGTATCCTCACAAGGCATCAAGTGCCACAGTAAGCATAGCTGGCCCTGCCAGGGCAAAGCCAATACTGAGCCAGCACCAGCTGGAGATCAGGATCTGTCCTAGAGCATCCTGCTGCCCCTCATTGTCCCCTCCTTGCTGCTGCCTCCTCCTCTTCATCCTCATCCTGGCATCCTATGCTCACGTGGGCCGGGCTGGGAATACTCAGACATTCCTGCCTCCAGGCCAGGCATGGGCTAGCTCCAGCTGGTGACAGTGCCTGGCTCTGCCTGCCCACTGGGAGATGCCACAGGAGCAGCTGTTGCTGCAAACAGCCTTTGCCAGCTGCAGGCAGGGTTTTGCTGTTTGGGCTGCAAACAGAGCTGTTGCTGTGAGGTTTCACCCCAAATAGCAGCTGTCTGGTGAAAACAAAGCAGGAGCCTGGCTGCCGTCTCAAAGCAGGGAGAGCTGTGCCACAGATGGGTACCCCTGTCCTGACATTGCCCCTATGCTGGCATCTCAGGTCCCTCTGCTGGCATTTGAATCCTTCTCTGGGGTGCCAGGCAATGAGCATGAAAGTGCTGGGGGGTGCCAGGGGGATGCCCAGAGTGAGTGTGGGCTGCTCAAGAGATTGAGGCTGTGGTGTAGCCATCAGCATGTGCTAGGCAGAGGCAGAGGGGCCAAGGCAGGGACATGGGGGGAGCTGGGGTGGAGGATCTGGCCAGGAGTGCTAGTGCCTGCCTGTACTCACCGCCATTCTCCTTCAGTGCAGCACCTGGCTCAGCTCCAAGGACCAGGAGCCCCAAGAACAGGAAAACACCCGACCTCATCATGCTGTTGAGCTGAAACAGGGCCAGGTTTAGGGTCTCTGCCATGGGTGCCTGGGGTGTTGGGGCAGCCAAAGAGGAGCTGCCAGCTGTGGCAGACCAACTGTGCTACAGGCAGAGGGGCAGGAGGAATAGAAGGAGGGGCAGTTCCCAGAAGCTGCTGGCACCCTGCCAGCCATCCATTGCTTATCTCCAGCCAAGCTTTGGTTTGGGTCAGGGCAACCTGCAGGGCCAGGGGGCAGGTGGGGTCAGGTGGCTGCTGTCCCCTACCAGGCACAACCCCAGCCCTGCCACCTGGGTGCCACCCCCTACCCGTGTTTCCTTTTGTCACCGCGGGTTGGGGGAGCTGCAGATAGATCCCACAGCTTGGCTCCAGTGTGGGAGCAGCCAGAGGAGCTGTGCCAGCTCTGCTGCCACTGTGCTGCCCCGTAACCCTGACTCCACTCAGTTTCCACGCACAAATCTGCTTGAGACCTGGCACCAAAGGTTAGGAGGGGTGTCGTGGGCCAACTTGGGGTTCCACCATTGTGACAGCCCTGTGTGTGGGGAGCAAGCAGGTCCTGCCATGACCCCAAGCATCGCATGTGGCTCCCTGCCCCCTTATCTATCCTGGGGCTTCATCTGCCCCACCTGTGACAGCTTTTCCAACTGGGTCTTCACAGTTTGTGATGCAAATGAGCCTTTCCTTGGTGGAAGGAATCTGAGGGAACTGGTTTCTTACTGCCAAGGGGACATCGCTGTGGCCCATGGACCATGAGGTGATGGTGGCCAGAGGCACCCACATGGAACAGGAACCTCTCCCTGCCCCAGGGCTGCTGGTGCCTCCTGGGGACCTGCTGCAGAACACAGACATGGGACCAGCACAGCAGGTCACAGGCTGTTTTATTCTCTTTGGTTCTGAGGAGCAGTGAGGGATGCCAGGATCCCCTTCTGTGCCCACCCTGCCAGAGCCTTGTCCTGGCATGGGGCAATCTGGGCGATGCCTGGTACAACTGGAAGGGGATGGTTGTGGGGATTCTGGTCAGATGGATCCCAACAGGGCTTGTGCCATCTTGCTGGTGCAAGGCAGAACTAAGCTGTGCCTGAGGCATAAGGGAGGTAGTCAGTGCAGGGTGGGGACCCCTGGGCCCCCCTCAGGCTGTACCTGTGGTGGAGGTGGCAGGTGGGAAGTCTCATCTGGCAGCGGGTGGACACAGCCCCGGCCACAGCCCTGCAGGCAGCACTTCTGTCTGGGGGGACAATCTGAGTCCTGCAGGCACAGCACGAGGCACATGGATCCCCAGTCACCATTGGCCATGGTAGGACAGAGCCCAGGATGCACTGGCACATGTGGAGAGACAGGGGCAAGCGGGTCAACTTATGTGGGCAGGACACCCTCTGGGATGTGAGAGCTGCTCTGCTCATAGTGGGGAAGCCACTCAACCTGCAATCCCCCCTGGGGAGGGTCATGGTGAGGGGCAACCCCTGGGGAGGGAGGTGCAGCAAAGGGGTGCTGGCCCTGGACTGGGTGTCTCAGCCTCACAGGGTGGTTTTACCCTCGGTGGGGGGTTTGCAGATGCGGCCACAGCCAGTGGTGCAGCATTTACTCTCCCCAGGGCAGTCGTTGTCCGTGTCACACTGCACTTGGCAGGGTCCCAGGGACCCCCTCAGCACCACAGGGCATGCACCAGGCTTTGATGCTGATCCATGGCTCCCTGGTGACAAAGGGCATGGCTGTGTCAGTGCTCTGCTTCTCCCAGCCCTGCTCCTAGCATGGCCTTGTGCTCCAGCCTGACCCCCATCCCACCTTCATCTCCTCAGCCACCCACCGCACACCCACACCAGTCTGATTCGGTGAGACCAGTCACAGCTCAAGGTAGGGTCCCCATCCCTGCCTAGGTGGGTGCATGGTGCCCAGAGTCACAGCTGGTGCCAGGCACTGCCTGGGGCCTGGCTAGCTGCCACTAGTGGCATGCTTGACTGGGCACAGCTGCTGGGGGTTGTCTGGTGGCACGGCCAGGCACACGCCGGGCTTTGCGGTGGGGACAAGCCCTGCTGCCACCAGCGTGGCTGTGGGGTGGCCATGGTCAGCGCCAGGGGTGCACATGCTTGCATTGGGTGATGCTGGTCTGGCAAGCCCCAGCCTGGGGGTAGTGGAGCCCAAGTGTCTCCAGCTAGGAGGAGGGGTGGTGGGCCCATACCTGTGTCCGGGGGAACGCAGGCCAGACCGCAGCCAGAGAAGCAGCACTTGTGCTCCCTGGGGCAGTCGCGGTCATCAGTGCAGCGGTTGGGGCGGGTGGCACCACTCCTCTGGGCACGTGTCCGAGGGCACAGATCCGGTTTGGCTGTAGAGGGGCAGGCTCAGGACTCAGCATGCAGCCACCATGGACCCTCCCTGCCTGCAGCTCCCCTCAGAGCAGTGGGGTCTGCGGGTCCAAGGGGCTGCCCCGTGGCACAGGGACACCCAGGCCATCTTACCTGGCTCGACAGGTACACAGCGGGCGCAGCAGCTGTGAGCGCAGCACTTCTCCCCAGCGTGACACACTGTGTCATTGTGGCAGCTCCTCCCACAGCTCACCACGACAGCAATGCCAGTGCGGGGGCAGTAGCCCGGGTTCTCTGCAGACGGAGATGCTCAATGCCGCTGCATGCCAAGGCATCCACATAGGCACTGGCCCCTGCCCGCATCCTACCCATTGCCCTGCTGGCATCTCCTGGGGTAGCCGATGGTACCTGTGGTGGGGAAGAGGCAGGTCCTGGCCTGCCCACACTGGCAGCGCTTCTTGGTGCCAGGGCAGACGTGGTCAGAGAGGCAATACAGCCTGGTATGGCGTGGGGCTGTGCTCCCCCTGACTGGGCACTTGCCTGCTTTGCCAGGGGCAGGCAGGACAGCAGGGTGCCAGCATCTCTGCGGGGCTTGGCGTGGTGCTGGTGTGCTGGTGTCAGCAGTGGCCTGGTCCTTGTTGTGGTGCTGCTGTGCCAGTGTGAGCAGCAGCTCTCCAGAAAGCACCAGGAGTGCCAGAAGGGTGTGATTGCCTGGCATTGTGGCACAGCTTGAAGAGCTGAGCTGAAGTGGGCACTGGCCAGAATTTAAACCCTGCTGGGGCAGGAGGGGCCAAACTGAACTGCTCCTTCCCATGACAGCACTGTACCAGGACCGTGGGAACAGTGGGCATGAACAATCCAGCTTGGGGGAGACTCCCAGGGAAGCACTGGGCTCATGGCCCACAGCTGACACGTCCCCCACAACAGGCCGTTTCCAGGTCACTGGTGACCCATGAGCAGCCAGGCAGAGGGACGGCAGTGCTTCTGGACCCTAGTACCTGGGCACCCTGATGGGGAGCTGGGATGGAACCTGGGGGAGCAGTTTCTGTCCCTGGTCCTCGGTATCACTCAGTCCTGCCTGGTGGGTATCCCTGGACCTCTTCTGGTACATGTGGAGCTGGAGAGCTCTGGCAGTAAGCCCTGGTGCTGCACCCTGGTACCCTAGTCTGCACCCACACCACAGGGTTGGGGGAACTGGCACCAGTCTGTGCCAGGCAGAGTGTACCGTTCATCCCAGGAAGGAGCTTTGCTGCGTACTCTGCCAGCATCAGGGCTCTGGGGGTGCCAGCTCTGAGGGTGGTGGCTGTGGGGGTGCTGGCTTCTCAAAGGCAAGTGGGGCTGGTTGCTCTGGTCCTGGGGACTGGAAGTGAGAGAGAGGTGGAAGCAGGAGGTGCCAGAAGCAATGGGGCAGGAAGGAAAATTGAGGCAGGGGCATGGAGGCTTCACTGCTCATGGCTTGTTCAGGCTTCTGCCATGGGCAACGAGCCGGAGGCTGGGAGAGTGTTTGGCTGGTGCTCTTGTCAATCCCCAGCCATCACAGAACAGGAGCAGCTCTGCTCAACAGGGCTTGGATGTGGCTGCACCTCGAAGGCTGCTGTTTGTTTGCAGCCATCAGCAGCCTGGATACCCTTGGAGACACAGAGCAGCTGGCCAGTGCTGGTGTTTGCCATGGGCAGCCCCTCCAGGTGGCACCAGCACCAGCTCTAGCACCCAGCTGTGATGGCAGGATGCAGCCTGGAACGGCCAGGAGTGCAGTGGGACACAGATGGCCATGGCACGGCAGGGAGATGCTGCTTTATTGGTGGGGTGTGAGGGGCTGCAGTGAGCCCCAAGCAGGGGACCCCATGGAGGAAGCTGAGGCTGAGGGCTCCGGGCCAGGGTGATGGTGTAGGGCTGGGTCTGGGTGTGCTGGACTTGGTCAGGCAGCAGCTTCCCTGTGTCCGGGCAGGCAGGAGGTGGCAGCATCTGCAAAAGGAGGAGAGGGCTGTGAATGGCACCAGCAGGTGGGTACTATAGGGTCCCCAGGATCAGCGGGTGCCTCACTGACCTCAGTGGAGGGGGGTCACGCAGGAAACCTTGCCACAGCCGTTCCTGCAGCACTTCTGGTTCCCAGAACAGTTGGAGTCCGTCTTGCACTGGTTGGCACAGACACCCAGCATGGGGATGCCTGGGCTGACAGGTGGGCATGTGCCTGGCTTCTCTGCAAGGGTGAGGCAACAAAAACTGAGACCCATTGGCACCAGCATGAGGGCAGGGCTCTGGCCCCCGTCTGACACAGAGGAGGGACCCCCATGCCAGACAACTGCTCTCCCGTACTTGGTGCTCCAGCCAGCCTGACCTGTGGGGACATGTTGGGTGGCCATGTGGCATGGTGGTTGCTGGTGATGGCTGGCATGGGATATGCAGCCCCACAGCGCTGCTTTCCCACAGCTGCTGTGGGCAGCATGTGGGCTCAGCCTGAGAGGGGCTCATGCCTCCAGACAGCCGGTGCCTGGCTGCAGGATCCCTGCTCAGCCATCTCACTGCTGCCCACCACTGGTACTGGGCTCTAGATCTGCACCATGACTCCTGCTCCGTGGCACAGCCAGGCCAGCTCCATCCTTGCAGATGGCCATGGAGGCACTGGAGCCTCCGGTTCACCTCCATGAGAGATCCCAGCACTTGCAAGACCCCCGGCAGCCCCAACAGCAGTGCTGCAGCCAATGGGCAGTGGGTGCCCGGGCCCATGTCCACTGCTGCACCCCAGAGCCCCAGTGCCACGGCTGGGATCGGCTGTTTGGTCATGACAGCAGGGCTGACTCCAGGCAGTGGTGCCAGGAGCAGGAGGGAGTGTTACCGTCAGGCTTCTGGCAGGCCTTGCCGCAGGCCGCCGGGCAGCACTTGAGGGTGCTCTCGCAGTCGCCATCGGACTGGCACCCCAGCGTGCAGTTCACCGCGTCCGGCACTGGCTCCGGGCACACGCCGGCTTTTGCTGCAAGGCAAAGTGGAGGGCATGGGCGGGTGCCAGGGCTGCGGCCCATGGCGGGAGATGCTGCCACCAGCCCTGGAGATGCTGCTGAGCCCAACTGTGCTGGGCACCAGCTGGGTCCCAGCCCCATCCCCAACCCTGTCAGGGCTTGTTGCTGGCAGGGGTGCTGGCTGCTTGCCCAGGGCGCGCCAAGACACGTTGTGCCGAGCCGTGCCGAGCCATGCCTAGCCGTGCGCTCATACTCACTAGTGACATTCTGGGCGGATGCTGGAGGCAGCCGTGCCCAGAGAGCCAGGAGCCCTGCCAGGACGAGGACGCTGTGGGCCGCAGGCATGGTGTGGGAGCGGGCGCTGCGCCGGTGGGGCTGCCCGGTCGGACTTTAACTCCTCTCCAGGTGGGGCTGGCGGGAGGGCTTGGCCTTCCGGGTGGTTCTGAAGGGCCGGGCAGGGCCAGGCTCCCCCTTCGCGCTTGCACAACCAGGATCAGGTATCTGCGCCGCTGGCGGCCGACCAGGAAGGGGGAGCCTTGACGAGATCAGGCGGCCACGCGAAAACTCGCCCGGCAGGAACAGCAGCAACTGCCACTGGCCAGGCCCCACACGCCGGACACCGCCTGGCACCAGCCCGTGAGCTGGATGGGGCATGGGGCTGCCATGGCTGTGCAGGGATTGGGCATCAGTGGCCATGAGGATGCAGCCGGTACCACCAGTGAGAGTGCGGCCAGTGTGGGTGAACAAGGGATGGGCCACAAGCACTCGCTGTCACCACCTTGAGCCCAGGCAGAGCCTCTGGCTGATGCCCAGGGTCAGGCCAGTGACCCAGCTGGGAGCTGCAGCTCAACTGCAACCATCACTTGCTCAGCTCCTGCCTCAGCCACTTGTTCTCCTAGAGCTTTCACTCCTCCACTCAAGGGCTCTCCAGGCTGCCTCTGCCTCTGGGCAGGCACCCATCCTGGGCTTTCCCCTCATTGCTCCTGGAGCTCCTTCTGCCCAGGCACTCATCCCACAGCCCCCACCATCACTGCAGCCTACAACAGCCCCAGGGATGCATCTGGACTATCCAGCAGTGCCGGTTGGGTGAGGTGCTGGCGGGGAACACAGTGCCGGCACGCTCTGGTTGTGTGCTTCCAGCTCCAGGGCATGGCAGTGCTGGGGCCGTGTGACCCCAGAGCCCCTTGTCTGCTCAGGACCCCTCTCATGGCACACATGCCACCCTCCAGCAAGGCTGGGATGCTCCGCAGGGCCTGGCAGTATAAGGCTGGGCTTTGTCTGGATAGGCACTGTCAGGGCTCCTGTGACTCCTCAGCAGCTGCTTATGGCAGAGCCACCAAGCCTTGTCCTGGGGGTCCCCCAGCCCTTTGATCATAGCTGTGGGCTGTGGCTTGGTTCTATGGGCATTTGGCTGCCATCACGCACAGGTCCCTCCACACAGTGCTGAAGCTACCCAGATGGGGGCATGGGCTGGACCCCTCCTCTGGGCAGCAATTCCAGAGCATCCCAGCTCCTGTCACGGCTGCAGGCTGAGCCTCTCCTGTATATGGAGGAGGGTGTGAGCTGCCCTGTTGTCAGTGATGGTGCCCTTGTCACTAGAAGAGGCTCCAGTGGAGTAACCTCCAGACTGCTGTGAGCTAGAAGCACATGGGGCTGAGGACAGGTCCCTGCCCTGGCAGCGTCTGTTCTGCCAGGTTCATCTGGTAATTTAACCCCACAGTCAACACTGTGGTGTGGTGCAGAGTGGCAGTAAATCAGGAACTGTTTGCCTCCCTGCCATGGATGTTTGTGCCAGAACAAGAGCTGTAAAGAGGCTGTCCCCGTCCCTGTGCTCCCCAGGGAACTGCTGTGGAGGTTGCCAGGACTTGGCCACGCTGGGGCTGTCTGGGATGCGCTCAGTCTGCCCATGCCACTGTGGGAGGACAGAGCCCATCTGGGCACATCCCACTGCCAGGGTGTCTCACCAGGATTGAGCTGCTGCTGCTGTGCTGACACAGCCTTACCTTGGTCTGCCCCTGACTTTGCTCTCCTCCAGCACGGTGGATGCCCTTGGTGGCAGTGGTAAGCAGCAGGAGCCAGCAGCTGTGAAGGCAGATGGGAGCAGCCAGGCGGTGCTGGAGCAGCTGGAGGGGAGCCCAGGAATGGGCTTGTGGCCGGAATGAAGGTGAAGCCATGGAGGAAGGTGAGAGCTGTGGGACCAGTGTGGGCGGTGGCAGATTTGCCCAAGGTTGTGCCTTGGCCCTGGCATGCCCAACTAGCTGCCACATGGCTGATCCAGACTGGGCTGCCTCCAGCCAGCTGGAGCCGGAGCTGGACTGACTGCGCTGGTGTCAGCACCGAGCAGCTCCAGCCTAGTCAGTCCTGGTATCGCCCTATGGGGGACACGAACACTCTAGCTCACATCCCCTCTGCGTGGCATTTGAGATATTCTGTGCCCACACTGGTCTGTCAGGTTGCTTCCACAGTAGAAGCTGTAGGGAGCAATGGGGGTCTGTGGTGCAGCTGTGGGCAGCTGGGCCCATGATGGGGCATGTCTCAGGCTGAGGACAGAGGATCAGCAGCCCGAAGACCAATCCCAAAGGCTCTTCCCTACAGCGTCTTTGGTAGCGCTCACCAATGCTCACCCTGGTCACGCTGGCTGCACTCAGACCCTGAGGGCAACCACAGAGCCTTCCTGGCAGCAGGAAAGGCACCAGAGTGACGTCTCTGTGCTGAGGGAGGGTGGTCAATGATTAAAGAGTTGCTGGGCCAGGCAAGGTGCACCAGGCACGTACCCAGCCTCTTGCTGCTGGCATGGGGTGGGAGCATGGAGTGGAAAGTGGGAGACAGCCACGGAGAGACAGGGACAGCCTTTCTTTTGGAAGATGCCAGGCCCCAGCAGTTGGCAGCTCTGGATCCCCATGCTATGATGCACAGGGAATTACCTGAGCCCTTTGTGTCCTAGCCATGACCCTGTGAGTAGCCAAAGGCAGGTACCAGCACCCCACAGCCAGGAGGGCTCCCACAGCGCTGCCACATCCTACTGCCATCACTGAGCCCCTGCAGTGCCCACGATGCCCGCATGGTGCAGACCTTGTCAGCCCCCTCCATGGGACAGAGTCAGAGCCTCACAGCTTGGTGGTGCCCATGGGGTGCCCCATTGCCAAGGAAGCTCTTGGTGCAATTTTTCTCACCTGCTCATCCCACACAGGACCCCTGGACAAAGCCACCCCACAGCACTCCAAAAGCTGGCAGGATGCAGCCACCCCATGCCCCCAAAACTCACCCTTGGCCCCAGGAGCCGTGGTGCCCAGCTGGGCACACAAGGCCAAGATGCCCAAGAGCAAAATGCCAACAGTCTTCATGGTGCTGCTGTGGATGCTGATGGCTGGTGGGCAACAGAGCACTTTTATATCCACATGGGGCTGGGGAGGGGCTGCTGCATGCGTAACCGAAACTCATACCGATTCACAGCCCTGCCTGGGGCAGTGACGGCCCCACGACCAACTACTGCCTGAGAAATCATTTACTACAGTCCCAACCCAGCCCCAGCAGCTGGGCTGCAGCTGAGGAGGGAACAGCAGCACCCAGTAGAACCCAGTAGCACCTAGTAGCACCCAGCAGCACCCAACAGCACACTGCTCAGAGCAATGCTATCTCTGTATTAGAGGAGTGGGCTGCAACTCCCTGGCTTGAGAAAGGGAACAGGGTGCACAAGGCGAAGGCAAGTACCTCCAGAGTAGTCCCGGGGATGCTGGTGGGACATTTTTTGCCATGGCCACAGGAGATGGCACCCTAGGGGAACCTGCAGTGAGGGGCAGAGGGCAAGTGGTCTCCTGGCCAAGCTGTGGGACTGGGACTGATATAAGGACTGCAGATGCCCAGTGGTGCCAAGGGTTCACAAAGGTTATACGGGTTTATGGGGGAGGAATCAACTGGGGACTGAGCAGAATGATGCTCCCTGGGGGTTGCTGTCCTGGAGATCTGTCCCCAGCCATGCCTACCTGGCAGACCCAACACCTGTCCCTGGCCTGGCCTGGTGCACATGTCCTGCTGTAGCTGCCCTCAGAGCCATAGGGCAGAGCCAGCTGGGTCCCTGTGGGCAAGTGTGGCCTTAGGGGAACAGAGCGTGGGAAGCTGGTGCAACATGCCAGACTGAGTGCTGCCCCACATGCCAGGCATCATTCCTGTGTGAGGACAAGAGGTGGCTGGGTGCTGTCACATTAGCCCTGCAGACATGTCCCACACACTGGTGCTCTGGGAGGGTGAGCACTGGGGCTACCTTTCACCTCACTGTGCACCAGCACTGAAGGGACCCAGTGCTGGATGGGGTGAGAAACCTAAGGTTAACGATGCCAGGAGGTCAGAGAGAGCCCGGCGTGGCCAGTAGTGACTCTGCCGGGAGAGAGGTGGTCTCTGTGCTCATGGTGCTGCCTCTGCCACACCCTGAGACTCCACTAAGGGGAACTTTGCTCGCTGCGGGACTGCACAGCACGCAGGATCCAGGTTTTTAAGGGCTAGTGGAACTGCCTCGGACTTTGACGGAGCTGGAGACAGAGAAAATGGTCTTGGCTTGGGTCTCGGAGTGAGTAGGGAGGAACGTGGGGGACGGTCTCCACCCGGGGCTTTGTGGCAGGGCCAGCCATGTGTCAGTGCTGGGGCCGAAGTGGCCTCTGTAGTTTCTCTCGGGATTTTACGTCTCCATCAACTCATTTCCCTTCTCGGAAAGTCCTGTTTGCGTCATGTTGGCTCCGGGCGCCCAAACACAAACCGACACGACGGGAGCACCAGTGGGAAAATGGGGGCTGTGGGAGCTCTGTGTGCCAGCTCCCTCCCAGCCGTGGCCTCCCCTCATGCCTGCCCCCAGAGTCGTGAGCCCCGCGGTGCTGAGTGGAGGGGGGACGCGGTGGCACCAGCGGGTCCTGCTGCTGCTGCGGGCATCGGTTCTGCGCCCCAGGAAGCCC
>JAOXOE010031415.1:0-11960 GCA_028565055.1 Phoeniculus purpureus
CATAAAAGGCTATCAGGTTGGTCAAGCATGACTTCCCTTTGGTGAAGCCATGCTGACTGTCCCTAATGACCCTCTTGCCCTTGCTGTAGGTAGAGACAGTGTCAAGGATAAATTGCTCTATTACCTTTCCTGGAACAGAGGTGAGGCTGACCAGACTATAGTTACTCCAGTCTTTCTTCTTACCCTTTTTGAAGATTGGAGTGACATTTGCTATTTTCCAGTCCCCAGGCACCTCTCCTGATCCCCATGACTTAGCAAAGATGATGGAGAGTGGCCTAGTAATGACTTCCACACTGAAACCTTTGTCAACTTACACTGAAGATTATTTTCATTTGTAGTTATCTTGACTAATTTTGCTTACAGACAGATGACAAGTGAATAGCTGAAGCTAAGTTTATAAATTACTAAGGGTGAAAAAAGTGATATAGCTCAAATACAGCGCAAGAGAATTTTCAGCTTATATTTGTACTGTGGGACCATTTGATTTTCTATATAGTTTGCAAAAACTTGCCTAATTATTAAAAAGAGACTCCTAAAAGAATAATTTATGCCTATAGCCACTTAAAGGAAATGCTGCAAGACAGGTAAGCCTCCATACCTCTTACTCCAATAAAATCAGAAAATTACAGTGTTCAGACACAGAAAATCAAAGTATTGAAGTGATGGGAAAAAAAAAAAAAGATGCTTTGCAAACATCCAACAACTGTTAAAAAATATTTTTCCTCTTACCACACCAAAATACCAAAATACTGGACAAAAAGAACAAGGAAAATAATATGCCTCCTCAATTTATTTATATGTATATACACACACACACACATATATATAAGTCATTGCTAAGCCCCTCTCCATCATCTTTTCTAAGTCCTGGGGATCAGGAGCAGTGCTTAGGGACCGGAGGATAGCAAATGTCAGTCCAATCTTCAAAAAGGGTAAGGAGGAGGACCCAGGTAACTATAGACCAGTCAGCCTCACCTCCATCCCAGGAAAGCTGATGTTCACCAAGGGGAAGTCATGCTTGACCAACCTGATAACGTTTGATGAGGGCATAACCAGATGAATAGATGATGGCAGAGCAGTGGATGTGGTCTATCTTGACTTCAGTAAGGCGTTTGACACAGTCTCCCACAGCATGCTCGCAGCCAAACTGAGGCAGTGTCAACTGGATGATTGGGTAGCAAGGTGGATGATGAACTGGCTGCAGGATAGAAGCCAGAGAGTAGTGGTCAATGGGACAGTCTAGCTGGAGGCCTCTATCTAGTGGAGTACCTAAAGGGTCGGTACTGGGACCTGTCATATTCAATCTATTCATTAATGACTTGGAGGGATTAGGGTGCACTGTCAGCAAATTTGCTGATGACACAAATCTGGGTGGCATCGCCAACGCCCCAACAGACTGTGCTGCTATTCAGTGAGACCTGGACAGGCTGGAGAGAAATTTAATGATGTGTAACAAAGGTAAGTATAGAGTCTTGCATCTGGGCAAGAACAACCCCAGGTACTAGTATAGGTTGGGGACTGATCTGTTGGAGAGCAGTGCAGGTGAAAGGGACCTGGGGATCCTAGTGGACAGCAGGATGACTATGAGCCAGCAATGTGCTTTTATGGCCAAGAGGATCAACAGCATCCTGATGTGGATCAGAAGGGGGGTAGTTAGCAGTTCAAGGGATGTCCTTCTCCTCTACTCTGCACTAGCGAGACCACATCTGGAGTATTGTGTCCAGTTCTGGGCCCCTCAGTTCAAGGAAACAGAGTGTAGGCGTCCAGCGTAGAGCAACAAAGATGATGAATGAAGTAGGACACCTGCCTTATGAGGAAAGGCTGACGGAGTTGGGTCTCTTTGGCTTGGAAAGAGGAGATTGAGGTATGACCTCATTAATGTCTATAAATATGTAAGGAGTGGGCATCAGGAGGATGGAGCCAGGCTCTTCTCAGTGTCTTCTGGTGATAGGACAAGGGGCAACGGGTGTGAGCTGGAACATAGAAGGTTCCATATAAATATCAGAAGGAACTTCTTCCCAGTGTGGGTGACAGAGCACTGGAATGGGCTTCCCAGGGGGGTTGTGGAGTCTCCTTCTCTGGTGACGTTTAAAACCCACATGGATATGTTTCTGTGCAACTTGGTCTAGGTGATCCTGCTCTGGCAGGGGGATTGGACTAGATGATCTTTTGAGGTCCCTTCCAACCCCTAACGATTCTATGATCCTATATATAAATCACAGCTGTACATTTTGTTTATACCTCACATAAAGTAACAGCTACAATTTTGGTGCTTTCTGTAAATCAACAAAGCTTCTGACAATCAAATTATTCTTTGTAGAAATCATAACCCAAAGAGATCAAGGAAGACAGATGTGTCCACTAATCTTGGAAACCATTACAGTTAGGGTGAAAGGGATATAGGATATAAAAGACAATAAAGAACGATGAAAAAAAAGTGATGTGTTTTCCTCTTTCACTGAAAAGGCAATAAGCAGGAGGAGAACAGATATAATCCATTACAAGCCATTGCAGCGGTAAATAATGCTCTTTAATACATTAATCAAGTAATTAATGAACAAAATCCCCTATATTACAACGTCAAAGAAAACCTGTATAAAATACTCTTCATGTCAGAGAACAACTAGAATGTGTTGAGTTCCATCCGGGGGCGGATGAAGAGAGAGTTGAGAGTTTGTGGGTGCCAACTACGGAGCAGCCTGGCATCCTATTACAGGCCATCAGATCAGGACAAGGAAGCCGATGAGGTCTTCTACAGGCAGCTGACAGCAGCCTCACAGCTACAGGCCCTGGTTCTCATGGGGATTTTACCTACTTTGATATTTGTTGGAAGACCTACTCAGCTAGCCATCCACAGTCCAGGAGGTTCTTCCAGTGCATTGGTGACAACTTCCTGATACAACTGGTGGATAAGTCCACTAGGGCAAGTGTGCTGATGACACAAAGCTGGGAGCAGTGGTCGACACCCCAGCAGACTGTGCTGCCATTCGGGGGCCTGGACAGGCTGGAGAATTGGGCAGGGAGAAATTGAATGAAATATCTTGCATCTGTGCAAGAACAATCCAGTGGAGGAGAAAGGGATCTCGGGGTCCTGGTGGACAGCAGGATGACCATAATACCGCAAAATGCCCTTGTGTGCAAGAAGGCAGACGGCATCCTGGGGTGGATCAGAATGAAGTGGTTAGCAGATAGCGAGGGGTTCTCCTCCACCTCTACTCTGCCCTGATGAGACTGCATCTAGAATATTGTGGCCAGTTCTGTGCCCCTCAGTTCAAGAAGAACACAGAACTGCTGGAGAGTCCACAGCAGAGTCACAAAGATCATGAAGAGAGTAGAACACCTCGCTTATGAGGAAAGGCTGAGGGAGCTGGATCTCTTCAGCTTGGAAAAATGAAGACTGAGGGGTGAGCTCTTTGATGTCTATAAATAAGTGAAGGGTGGGTGCCAGGAGAATGGAGCCAGGGTCTTCTCAATGTCATCCAGTGATAGGACAAGGGGCAATGGGTGTAAGCTGAAGCATAGGAGGTTCCACATCAATATGGGAAGGAACTTCTTCACGGTGAGGGTGCCAGAGCACTGGAACGGGCTGCCCATGGGGGTTGTGGAATCTTCTTCACTGGAGACATTTAAAACCTGCCTGGATATGTTCCTGTGTGGCTTCATCTAGGTCATCCTGCTCTGATGGGGGAATTGGATTAGACAATCATTCAAGGTCCCTTTCAATCCCTAATGTTCTGTGATTCTGTGAAATGAGCTACTTCAAGTTTCTGTGTAGAAAAAGGTGTCATCTACATTCAAAATGCATTTAAAGAAAACTGTGTTAAAAAAACACCTTTGGAATAAGTATTATTAAAATTCATGGTAAAATAAAGTGTGTTTTAACTTCTTACAGATGTACCTCACTCAGAGAATTCTCCTATCTAATCACCTATTATTAGGAGAGAGCAGTGACGCTTTCGATCTTGCCTTCAGCAAGGCCTTCAAATCAATCTCCTACAACATCCTCATTAGGAAAATCATACAGAGTGGGTTGGATGAGTGGATGATGAGATGGAGTGAGTACTGCTGCTGTGATAGATCTCAGAGAGTTGTTAACAATGGTGCGGGGACATGTCACAGACCTGTCACCAGCAGTCTCCCTCAGAGGTCAGTACTTGGTCTGGTCTTGTTCAGCATATTCATCAGTGACATAGACGAGAGGACAGAGCACATCCTCTGCAAATTTCCTAGTGTTCCAAACCTGGGAAGAGTGGCTGACACACCAGAGGGCTGTAGTCCCATCCAGCATGACCTGGATGGGCTGGGGAGTTGAGCAAAGAGAACCTACTGAGGTTCAACAGGAGTAAGTGTAGAGTGCTGCACTTCAAGAGGAACAACCCCATGTACCAGTATTGGTTAGGGGTAGACCTGCTGGAGAGTAGCCTTGAAGGGAAAGATCTAGGAGTCCTGGTAGACAGTAAGTTGACCATGAGCCAACAGTGTGCCTTTGTTGCCAAGAAGGCAAATAGTATTCCTGGGGTGGATTACGAAGTCAGTGACCACTAGGTCTAGAGAGATCATCCTCACCTTTCACTCTGCCTTGGTGTGGCCCAGTTCTGGGCTCCACAGTTCAAGAAAGAGAGGGAACTACTGGAGAGAGTCCACTGAAGACGACTGAGGGCACGGAGCATTTTTTTTAATGAGCACAAGCTGAGAGAGCTGGGACTGTTTAGCTTTGAGAACAGACAAATGAGAGGAGAACTGATCTACACCTATGAGTATCTGAGAGGTGGCTTGTAAGGAGGATGGTGCCAAAGTGTGCAATTACAGAAAATCAACGTAATAAAGGACACAAGTTATTAATATAACCATAAAACCATTACTGATCAATAAATCCTATAGTTACTATAAAATACACGGTAAAACAAGTACCATAGGGGTCTTAATACACTAACAGTTTTTGGACAGCAGTCTGAGCTGAGCGTTAGTTTTAACACCTGTGTTTGTAAACATATGAATACGGTTGCAAATATACAGACAGATTCCCAAGCAACACTATGAACAAAAGCCAGATAAATATGCATGGAAATCCACGTAAATTCAGTTTTGTTTCTGAAAATGCAGGCTGTCACACGGAAGAATTTGTCAAGTGTGACAAGGAGCCAAGAAACCAGAAAAGTACTTGTGCACAAAAGAGAAGCAAAACTAAATGTATCTGAATAATTGGACATGAACTTGGCTTTCTTTGGCACTTGTCTACAAAAGAGGGGCAGCCACACTGGGATGGACACTTTATATTCAAGTTCAAGACTTACAGACTTGCAGAAAACTGACATCTAATGGCATGCTGACAAGCTTTTATTGTTCTGTTCAAAGCTGAGTAAGATTTCCTCACAGTTCTACAGAAAGATGCCTCAGCATTTCCTCAAGTGTTTCATGCTGACACCAGTGTTTCAGAAAACTGTGGCAGCAATCAGGAGTCATGAAAGCAGTTGAAATTCTGCATCTTTAAACATCTAGCAGGAACGCACGAGACAGTTGAAAACTAGCCTAGCTTTCCAAAGTAAGTGGGAAGTTCAATATACATGATAGAGGCTGATGTGTCTAGCACATCAAACGGCCTCAAGTAATGAACTAGAGCTTGCCTGCTCCAAAAGATAAACCTAATGTGAGAGCATGAGTAATCTTTGCAATCTTCAGGAAAAGTAATTAAAAATAATTCCAAATGAACCTCTGCACATCGTGTATCACACTTACACACGGTCAGAGCCAAGGCTAGTTTGCTGCAGCAATAAATATAGTGAATATGATTTCACTTCTACACATGCCTTTTTAAAAATCAGAGCCTCTCTATAGAAGTTTATTTATTTCAGCTATGAAAATCACACATTATTTACTCAATCTGCAACAAAGACATCCATTCCTTTTAAGTGTACTAAAAGCAGATGCTTCATCTGTCTGGTTTTTGTAAATAACATAAAATATGTCACCTTTATACATAAACTGGAATATTTCTAGCAGCATGGCTATTTGTCAGCTGAACAGAATAAAAAGTTTCTTGACAATAACAGTTTATGGCAACAAAATTAAGAAGGTAATTCAACACACAATGTCAGATGTCTCATGAATTTTTTGAATCTTAACGATTCAAACAGTACAGTCGCAATTGTAAGGAGCCAGGAAGGATTTTTTGTGCTGAAAAGAAGAATGAATAAAATCTTATATACTACAAACCATCTGAAATCGTATTGAGACTGACAATTGACTTTCATTAGAGAAAGCCATATAAAATAAATATGAACCCTTTTTTTTTTTCCACCTTAATCAATTATTTGGCCACACCAACAAGTTTTCAACTACTTGACTATGCTCACATCCACATTAATGCACCTATGAAAGCTGCTGTAGCTCATTTAATAGTGTGTGACTTTAATCACTAAAAGCATAGTCATTTTGTAATATGGTATGTGCTTGTGCTCACACTGTAGAGGCCACACTGGTGCAGGCCAGTGCCAGCAAGTCCAGCACCAATCCTGCTCTCAGGACAGTTCAACAGGCAATGAATCAATCTTTCTATAAATAAAGGAATTTTACTGAACCCACAACTCAGGAAAAAAAGGAAATAATCGAAAAAAGTATATATAGAGAAACAAAAAATAAAACAAACAAAGGAATTAAATCACGCAGCTTTACACATGCACCCTGGGGTGTCATGTCACCACAGAATCTGCCTCTCTAGACCCAAGAGGGTGTGCAGGCAATTGGGCTTTATAAATCAAAGCAAAACTTATTTCCGCTAGGATATACTATGCGTGGTCACATTTAAAATAGATCTCAAACACATGTGTGCATTGACTAATTTCTGTGACCTGAGAAACACTGCCACCTTTTCACTTATACCACAACAGGTCTATCGTCAGCATTATCAAGCAGCTGTATAGGAAACAGGGAAACAAAACTCTGAAACAGCACGGCAATTCTGTCCAGCTTCCCTGTCTGCTAGAAACCACAAAAAGCATGAAGAGAAAGGGCAATGAGGGTTGAATGTGATATATACTCATTTCTGACATGACAATGTGATTATTTCCTGCCCCAGACAGACTACAAAAGGCTAATCTCAGCATAAAGACTGTAATGATTAATACAGACTGGTTTATGAATTTATGGTAAGAAAAATAATGTACACTACGCACTTGAAAAAACATTATTAGCCAATTACAAAACAACTATGAATGATTATTAAGTCAATGCAGAACACATTGAAAGAAAATAATATTAAAGTGTGATCACACTAAAGAAATCAAATAAATAATGCCACACTCCAAGCTAGCAGCACCACTGGAAGTTCAGGCAGACACAGTAACCTACACTGAGATTATATGTTTGTACAACCAACATCTATATGAAAGTATTTTACACAGTTCAGTTCTTCATTCATAGAAAACAAATTCATGGCATAATAGCAGGAAACCTGTAATTCTACACTTCAGACATGTCTTCCATATGCTGCTGACATAGCAACAGCATTGAGAAACTGTCCTTTTTTGGTGCGACTTAATTGGGGAAAGGTTACAAAAATAGCTAATGACCATGTGGGAGCGAAAAGTGGATGTAGTACTATCGTAGCTTTATCACACATGCCCTCTGAGAATGAGTCACACGTGCCCTCAAAACTTCTGAAGGATCCCAGATCAACTAAACAACAAACTCTGTAAATTACACCATTAAAATATTTTGTTGTTCGAGCACGTTTCGGTTTTGGTAGTGGGGGAGGGTGCTGCTGATATGGCCTCTGTACCAAACTTTGTGACAGCTCGCACTGTCTCCAGGCTGGACTCACCTTCAGCTCAAACTGAATCTGTGAGTGCCGCTGCACACGTACTTAATTAAGAGGGCAAAACTAATATAGCAGTTTCTTGCTCTTTTTTGCTTTGATTTTCAAGTAGCTCCCTCTTTGTTTAGAGGAGAGGAGATAAAACCATGTCGTGGCCCAGCTATGCTCAGGGAAATCAGAAGGGAAAGCGTATCAGATCAGCCTGTTCCCTGTGCCTGTGGTAGAGGACAATAGTTGGAGAGACTCCTCTTTGTAGCCAGTGGAGCACAACATGCTGGAGCATGGGACTGATCCTTAAAGATGCCATGACTTTTAAGGCGACCCATGCTGGAGCAGTTGACTGATATAAAAATCAGACTTCTCCTTGTTTGTGACCTTGGAATTGGCATTTCAGCGGAAAGCACCTTAAGCAGAGAGCTGGCCTTTAAAATGTGCACTGATGCTGAAAGACTTGTGTTGGAATTTCAGCCACACCATGGTTTGACAGAAGCAGAAACTGTTAGAAGTCTCCTTTCCCTTTTCAGGGCTTGGACATTAAGGTAAAAACAATGTTATGAATCCCTGCATGTGGTTTTATGTGATTTGTTTGGGGTTTTTTTGTGGGAGATGAATTAAATGTCTTGTCGTCTTTTTTCCCCAAATTGAGTAAGTTTAGGGTTTTTTAATCTGAAATTCATAAGGGGGTTTTTTTTTCAAACCTTCTTTGTATGTTTAGCACTTTAGCTAAATTAGTTGGTTAAAAGTGTATTCAGGGCTTTTAACCTATAACCCTCACCATGAGAACCCCACAGAACACAGGTATTTTTAATGGTCAAAAATGGCATATCCTATTGGTTTAGATTTTGTTTAAAAGGCAATTTTATTTCCTCTCTGCTTGCAGAGAACACCTTTTATAAGAAATTTAAATAATTCTAAAGATATATTCTTGACTTTGTTTAGTTAAACCCATCTCAATGTGCTGTGCAACTTGATATTACTTTATTATTTTGGGCTTAACACTTCTGGTTTTTTTAATCTGGGGAAAAGAGGGAGACTTCATTCAACTGTTAGAAGGTATTTAAAAAGAGGTTTAGATACACAATCACGTATAAATATAAGTCTCAAATTATTTTGTCTGATATATCGAAAATGTAATTATATGCCTGTTTGCATCAGAAATAAAGGTATTTAAAATTAACTGTGAATATGTGACATAAATCAAGAGTAAAAATGACAATACAGTATTTTCTACATTAAAAAATTCTGAAAATGTTGTTTTATGCATTTCAGCCAAATCCAGTGCCTATTCAATGTAGCTTCCCACCCACTGCCAATAAAGAAAAAACCCCTCATCCCTTAATAATTTTCTAATAAAATGTAAACCATAAGAATCTAATTAAACGTGCTAAATTCCATAAATACTTCAGTATGTATAAGTAGTCTAACTTCTGAACTCAATAAATTTAGCCAATGTCTACATAACACAATGCAGTACTGTGCAGATGCAGGTAACACTGCTCCAAAGACCGAATAAGCCATAGCAGAGGACTGTATTAATGTAGGCTATGACCTACCTTGCTTAGAGCACTGTGCTGTGTCATGTATGTACTTTTCAACAACTGAGTTACATTTTGTCATGCTTTGGTGGCAAGCACCCAGATGCAAGAACTAAAAGCACCAATGGAAATAACAGAAGCCAATCCTGCCTTCCTGCTTGTTAATTTTATTTCACAGAAGCACAGAACTGTTAAGCCTGAAACAGTGCTATCTAGTGCGAAACTGTACCTTGTTGCCTGTTCTCCAGATTGTCTCAGACATGAATTTGCCTCAGTAGAACTTGCAGCTCTCAGTAGAGTTGGGCAAGCAAATCGTGCTTTCAGTTTTCCCATCTGAACTGAGCTCTGATCTCAGCCTTTCAGTTTTATTTAAATTCAGCAAGTGGTCTATCACTTGGTCTTTCCTGGTAATTTATTTGTAAGGAAAGCAATCTGGATATTGTAAGTAACTAGTGACCAACAGATTTTCTGACAGTTTATTTCTCCACTTCTTCACAAACAACCGTCTGAAATTTGCTACTGTACTGCTCAGTGTGCCGTAAGAGGGGAAAATCAAAGCAGGGGAGAGAGATAAATGGGAGGAAAGGAGAAAAAAGAGAGAAGAAGAAGGAGGGAGAAACAAGAGTGAGAAAAAAGAAAGAGGAGATGCAAGGAGTCTATATGATAGAACAATGGAATGGGGAATATCGACAGTTATAGAGGGAGTATTTATGTATTAGATTTAATATACTACTTACAACTGTGTGGCTCAACATTTCTGATTAAAAAATACTTAGAACATTGTCATGCTCCACTACATTAATTTTCCAGAAATTATTCTTACATATCCCTTCAGAAACAACTGAAAACAAAACTTCTATTACTCAAACTCATTTTGATGAGTTAGACCCTGTATGTTACACATGAAAAAACTATAAATAATACTTTCCTGCTTCACCTTGTAACTTAGCTAGTACCCAGAACTACTCAGTAGTTCATTAGCAAGTCTTGAGTATTTGAAACTAATTTATATCATACTATAATATGAAACCAGACTGTGATTTCAATGTGTATTTCCTTTTCTTTCTCTACATATACACAGATTTAGATCCCTTACACACTAAATCAGGTAAATACAACAAATATTTGCTATTCACAGTTTGGGAAAGATAAAAGCAAACAAAACAAACATATTATAAACTACTTAAAATCAACAGTATGTTGCAAGTAGATCTCAATCAGCATTGTAGCAATAAAGCTAAGATATATGAGACACAAGAGGCAATGCTGCTGTTGAGTTGTTCCACACCGTCTTCTGTTTCCTGCTTAGGACAGCCATTTCCAAAATGAACAAAGTCAGTTCCATAGAGATTTTTAAGACACTAAATGACACTGAAGCACTGAGTTTAGGCAGTCTGATGAAGACTAAGATGGAGACAAGTAACACATTTCCAATATATCAAATGTGATAATACAGAAAGACACTGAAATATTGTTCTCCTTAATCTTCGTAAGGAAAGGCTGCAACTTGTAGCAAAAAATGTTATGTTACTTCACTGTCAGAATAAACCACCAAAACAGGTTTCCTAGGAAGCTGTATGGTAAAAGATGCGATAGCTTTGTGATGAATATTGCAAGTTTACTTGATATAGAATAGAGAATAAATTTAAAATAAATTATTAGTCTTTCAGATTTACATTATTATCCTAAAATTTTCAAGACGACTTCAAATTTCATTTCTCAAAACGGAGTAATTGCTTTCTGTCATCATTTTCTTTTTCTTATAATGTAAAATCACATATGACAGCAAAACCATTTTGTAAACTTAACCAGAGTGCAATGCATTCATGGCTAGATAAAGTACAAGGAGTACCAATAGTTATCATGGAAATAATCAAACTAAAATTATCGCCATTTCCTCTGTCTTTTTTCAGTTTCCCCACCGTATTCCAACGTACAAATTTACATCAGGTAACTACCATGACACATTACATAGCTCTAAATTTGAAGTAAAAGACTATACTTAATTTTTTGTTCTTATCACAGAATCACAGCACATCAGGGATTGGAAGGGACTTCGAAATATCATCAAGTCAAATCCCCCTGCCACAGCAAGCTCATGTAGATCAAGTCGCACAGGAACATATCCAGGCATGCTTAAAATGTCTCCAGAGAAGGAGACTCCACAACCCCCTCTCTAGTACCCTGTCACACTCACTGTAAGTTCCCTCTCATATTTATGTGAAACCTTCCAGCTAACACCCACCCTTCACATATTTATCGACATAACCACCAGTCTCCTTTTTTGCAAGATAAAGAGATACTCCCTCAGCATTACCTCATAAGGAAGGTATTCTACTTCCGTCAGCATCTTCATGGCTCTGCGCTGGACTCTCTCCAGCATTACTGTGTCCCTCTTGAACTGAGGGGCCCAGAACTGGACACAATACTCCAGATGTGGTCTTACCAGGGCAGAGTAGAAGGGCAGAAGAATTTCTCTTAATCTGCTAACCACTCCCATTCTATTTCAACCTAGGATGCAGTTGGCCCTCTTTGCCACAAGAGCACATTGCTGGCTCATGGTCATCCTGCTGTCCACTACAACCCCCAGGTCCCTTTCTCCTACACTGCTC
>JAOXOE010031416.1:0-11957 GCA_028565055.1 Phoeniculus purpureus
AGGTTGGATGGGGCTCTGGGCACCCTGGTCTGGTGAGAGGTGTTGCTGCCCATGGCAGGGGGTTGAGGCTGGGTGAGCTCTGAGCTCCCTTCCAACCCAACCCAGTCTGGGATTTTCTGATTAACTAAAGAATCATAGTTGTCTAAACTCTTGTTGTGTGATGCATTTAGTGGTTATATTTTTTATTATATTAATAATTTGGGGTTTTTCAGTATTTTTGAGTATTTCAAAGCACAGAGCTTTCAATACCTCAGCGTGGAGCTGTTGAGAGAGGTTCTCCTCCCCCTCTACTCTGACCTGCTGAGACCACATCTGGGATCTTGTGACCAGTGCTGGGTCTCTTAGTTCCAGAAGGACACAGAGCTGCTGGAGACAGTCCAGTGCAGAGCCACGAAGATGATGAAGGGAGTGGAGCATCTCCCTGCTGAGGAAAGGCTGAGAGCTGGGTCTCTTGAGCTTGGAAAAAAGGAGACTGAGGGGACTGAGGGGTGACCCTGTGAATGTTGACAAATATGGAAAGGGTGGATGTCAGGAGGATGGAGCCAGGCTCTGTTCAGGGGCACCCAATGATAGGACAAGGGGCTACAGCTGTGAGCTGGAACAGAGGAGGTTCCACATCAATGTGAGAAGGAGCTTCTTCCTGGTGAGGGTGATAGAGCACTGGAAGGGGCTGCCTAGGGGGGTTGTGGAATCTCCTTCTCTGCAGATATTTAAAACCTGCCTGGCCATGCTCCTGTGCGACTGGCTCTAGGGGATCCTGCTGTGTCAGGGGGATTGGACTGGATGATCTTTCGAGGCCCCTTCCAATCCCTAATGTTCTGTGATTAGGCAATAACACGTCACCTTTGTTTCAGAATCCTCTCTGAGGAAATGGATTACTTACATGCTGGCACTAAGATCCCAGATTTCTGCTCTGCTCTTCTTCACTGCTGCAAAAGTGAAGGCAGATTTTGGAGACCACGTTACATCGTGAACAAAGTCTGAGGTGGAGTGGAAGGTTAAAACAGGTGTTTGTGAATCCTGGTGCCATAACATGATGGTCCAGTCTGCGGAGCAGCTTAGGAACATCTCTGTGCTGAATGGATTCCAAGCGACTTTGTACACAGGCCCCTTGGTAGAAAGAAACAAAGAACTTTGTGTTTTTAGAGCTACAGCCTCACAGGATGGTTTCCATGTGGAACTGTGGCTGTCCTCTGCCCTTAACAGAAAACCTGGCACTGAATTATGCATTCCCAGAGGAGATGAGGGTGCAGCAGATGTGAGGAGACAGGAGAGATCAAAGTATTAGAAAGCAATCAGCAGGTTCACCCTCCAGGGAGTTGTACAGAGGGGGATGGCGTCCCCCCTGCGTCTCCTCTTTTCTAGGCTAAACATCCCCAGCTCCCTCAGACCCTCCTCATCAGACTTTTCCTTCAGTCCCTTCCCCAGCCTCATTGCTCCTCTGGACCTGCTCCAGCCCCTCAATCTCTTTCTTGAAGTGAGGGGCTCAGAACTGCCCCAGGACTTGAGGGGAGGCCTCACCAGTGCCCAGTGCAGGGGGAGAAATTATTTCCTATGATAACGAAAGAAGTTCAGGTTTCTTTCATTGCAGATCTTGAGTAAATATCAGCAAAGATACTCTCACATTTCTTAACTCAGTGGACCAGTTTCTGCTGTGCAACTCTCACCTTGTGGCCTCTGTATGTCTCCAGAAACTGCCCTTTGCACAGACAAGAACAGCGGTGGATATGACCTTCCTCTGTTCCAGCAAGGTACAGATTAGTATCCTGAAAGAAAGGTTACAGTAGTCTGAGCTGGATTTATCCATCCATCACTCATCCCAGAGTCTAGAAAGGACTAGATGAAACTGTTGGACTTTCTGTGATCCACCTGAATTCTTCATAGAATCACAAAGCATGAGAGATTGGAAGGGACCTCAGAAGATCATCCAGTCCAATCCCCCTGCCAAAGCTGGATCCCCTAGATCCAATTGCACAGGAATATGGCCAGGTGGGTTTGAAATGTCTCCAGAGAAGAAGACTCCACAACCCACCCTAGGCAGCCCCTCCCACTGCTCGGTCACCCTCACTGGGAAGAAGTTCCTTCTCAGACTGATGTGGAACCTCCTCTGTTCCAGCTCACACTCGATGACTTTTGTCCTACCATTGGGTGCCCCTGAGCAGAGCCTGGCTCCATCCTTGTGACACCCACCCTTTCCATATTGATCAACATTCATGGGGTCACTCCTCAGTCTCCTTTGTTCCAACCTGAAGAGACCCAGCTCCCTCAGCCTTTCCTCATCAGGTAGATGCTCCACTCCATCATCTTTGTGGCTCTGTGCTGGACTCTCTCCAGCAGCTCTGTGTTATTCTGGAACTGAGGGGCCCCAAACTGGACACAAGATTCCAGATGCTCCATGGACAAAACCTTTGGCTGGATAAAGAGGAGAAGCTCGGCTATCTGAGTCCTGGATGCAGGAGGTGTTCAACAATCAAATCCTCATGGATTTGACCAACACACAGAGGGGTTCTCCTCAGATCTACCAAAAGCAACTGTGAGTAATGTGGCTGAAATGCTGAGTGGTTCGATTTATTTCCTTTGTATCACTCTTAGGGTAACACTGGTACTAGCTAAGAAGTGATTGGTTTCAGAAGTATGTTCTAATTAGAAGTGAAAAGTCACAGGCTTGTGCCTATTAGAGCAGCTCCAGCTAAGGATCTCGTGCTGCATAATGTTTTGTCTGGGGTGAGCTTTCTGACCTTACCTTTGGATGGAAGTCAAAGCACATCCCAGCTGCATGTTGGCACAGCAGAGCTTCGTTTTTCCTCTCCTTCTCACTTGGGAGGTTTTTCTTCTCAATTTCTGTTTGCTTTATTGTCATCAGATCTGTGCAAATAGCAAGAGGTTTTGTCAAGCAAGTTTGTGTGAATGACAGCAGAACCAGGGCAGGGATCATGCCCTCCCATACTGTGGCACTGGAGAGGTCCCACCTCAAATCCCTGGAGTCAGTTCTGGGCCACTCACTGCCAGGACATTGACAGGCTGGAGCAGGTCCAGAGAAGGGCAAAGGACCTGGGGAAGGGGCTGGATCACCCCTGCTCTGAGGAGCAGCTGAGGGAACTGGGAGGTTGAACTGAAGAAAAGGAGGCTCAGGGGAGACCACCTCACTCTCCACAGCTCCCTGAACTTGAGGAGGTTGGAGCCAGGTTGGGGTTGGTCCCTCTACCCTCCTCAGGATGAGAGGAAACGGCCTCAAGTTGCCCCAGGAGAGGCTGAGGTTGGCCCTGAGGACCAATTTCTGCCCCACATAAGGGTTCCCCAGGCCTCGCCTAGGGCTGCGGGGAAGTCCCTGTCCCTGGAGGGGTTGAAAAACCGTGGAGCTGTGAGGTGGGGGATAGGGATTAGTGGGGCCCTGGCAGTGCTGGGGGAGCAGTTGGACTCAATGAGCTTAAAGGCCTTTTCCACCCCAAGGATTCTGTGTTTGTATGAGGCTGCTATGACTAAGTCCAACTGCTTTGGAGCCCTCAGCAGCTCTTTAATGTTTTGAGCACAGAAAGCTGCAGGCGCAGTGCTCACCAGTGCAGTCCAGCCTTGTCTGTAGGAGCCACTCGGTCACTCGTCCGTCTGCCGAGATGCACAGCAGTCTCTCCTTTCTGCCGTCTGCATCTCGATTCTGTTCTACCCACTTCAGCTGCCATACAGGACCTGAATGGTCATTTGAGGAGTCACTGGGACAAAATATGTACAAGAGAAATGAACAAAGAGAAGAAAATATATCTTGAAAATAATTAATATTCCCCATTGTAATGAACAAACAGTTTTGCAATGGAAATACTGAGCTTTTCCTTAAAATATAGAATATAGTCTGAACACTAGTTGTGTTGCTCAGGAAAGTTTGATTGGATGGGTTTGATATCTGGTTTAAGGGCACTCTTTCTGTGGTGTCACTCCTTTCATCAATACCTGAATCATGAAATCAGTCTGCACCTTGCAGGAGAGTGCGTGACCTCTAAGGACCTGCCCTTAGGAGAAAGTATATCCCTCATCACTCCCTCACTCTCATTTTCTTCTTTATTCCAGCTTATCCCTCATTTGCTCAGGTGTTCTCTCTGCTTTTGGCAAGTGAAATCAGTGAGAAAACACCAAAAGCCACTACTGGGGTCCCATAATGATTAATTATTTGGGGTAGGATTCTCCTTGTTAGTGCATGGGGGTATAAAATGAGATGTGGGGGCAACTCACTGCATTTTCTTGAGGCCTGGAGAAAAGAAGCTCATGGGTGATATTTTTGCTCTCAACACCTTGAAAAGAGGTTGAATTGAAGTTGTTGTCTCCTCTCCCCAGGAACAAGTGACAAGATGAGAGGAAACAGCCTCGAGTTGCCCCAGGGGAGGTTGAGGTTCGCCTAGAAGAACAGTTTCTGCCCCACAAGGGTTCCCCTGGCCTGGCCCAAGCTACCCAGGGCAGGGGGGACATCCCTGTCCCTGGAGGTGTTGCAAAGCCATGAAGATGTGGGGTGAGGGACAGGGGTTAGTGGGGACCTGGCAGAGCTGGGGAATTGTTGGACTCAGTGAGCTTAAAGGTCTCCTCGAACCTAAACATTTCTGTGATTGTAAGAGTAGAGAAAGATGACAGTGCCCAAGGGAACAGCAGTGCCTGAGGAGAGTGGCCTGGTAGAGAGGGACCTGGCAGGACTGGGTGACAGGCGTCTGAACAGGACTTAGCAGTGTGTCTAGGTGGCCCGGAAGGCCAATGGCAATTAGATCAGCAATAGTGTGGCCACCAGGGCTGGGGACGTCATTCTCCCCCTGTAATGGGCACTGGGAAGGCCTCCCCTCGAGTACTGGGGGTATTGCTGGGCCCCTCACTTCAAGAAAGAGATTGAGGGACCAGAGTGGGTCCAGAGAAGCAATGAGGGACTGGAGGGAGAGGCTGAGGGAGCTGGGGGAGTTTAGCCTGAAGAAGACTCGGGGGTACCTTCTCCCTCTTTTCAGCTCCCTGTGAAGGGAGGTTGTAGTCAGGTGTGGATCAGGCTCTTCACCCAGGTAACCAGTGCCAGGACGAGAGCACAGGGCCTGAAGCTGTCAGGGGAGGGTTAGGTTGGATGTTAGGAAGCCCTTCCTCATGCAAAGGGGGATCAGAGCCTGGGCTGGACTGCCCAGGGCAGTGGTGGAATCCCCATCCCTGGAGGTGTTGAAGGCCAGCCAAGCTGTGGCTCTTAGTGCCCTGGTCTGGCCAATGGGGTGATGTTATGTCCTTGGCTGGGCTGTGTGAGCTCAGGTGGCTTCTCCAGCTTCAATAACTCTCTAATTCTGTGACTTGGCTGGACAGTGCTGTAAACAGTCTTTTAGTTGGTATTTTCCAAGCCCTGACCAAGACGAGAGGAGATGTAAAATCACAGCCTCACCTGCAGTCCAAAAGCGCAGCATCCTTACAGTTCCGAACATCATAGACTGCCACAGAACCATCGTACAGCCCAATTGCTAAAAGATTAGGGTTCGCCAGGGAGAAATCCAAACCAGTAACACTGTGCTTACACCGGAAAATACGCTCTGGCCACTGACCAGGAGGAAAACATATAAATACAAGAATTAGTTGGGCACTGGAACAGGCTGCCCAGGGAGGTTCTGGAGTCCCATCCCTGGAGGTGCTTAACAACTTAGTACCTAGAGCACTTGAGGCTGTGGTCTAGGGTTAGGGAGATGTTCGGATGAGGGCTGGACTTGATGACCTGGAGGTCCTCTCCAGCCATGGTGATTCTGTGATTCTATGATTCTATGATTAACTTATTTTCTTAATTTACCTTGGTCTTCTCAACACTGGATACTACACTGTGAGGCTGTGCTGAAAAACTCCGACATTGAAGAACTTCGTGACTACTTCTAGGCAGTTAGGTGCCATCATTTTTAAAAGTTACTTTTAAAAAGTAATTTTATAATATCTTCCCCTTTTTTTAATGGCTAATTGAAAAATGTTGCTTTTCAGATGGCTATGGAAAGCTGTAAATGTTAAATCTATTAAATCCACTGCATTTTTGACAGTAATATAGGAGGGTGTATTAGGCAATTCTATTTTATAGGTTTGTTTCGCTTCGGCCCAACAGAATTGATTAATACATCAGAAAATTGATTGGAAAGGAAAAATCCTTGCTTTTTTAAGGATGCTTTATGGCATCTTTAGAGCCACAAAGATGATGGAGTGGAGCATCTCCCTGATGAGGAAAGGCTGAGGAAGCTGGGTCTCTTGAGCTTGGAAAAAAGGAGACTGAGGGGTGACCCCATGAATGTTGATCAAATTGGAAAGGGCGAGTGTCAGGAGGATGGAGCCAGGCTCTGCTCAGTGGCACCCAATGACAGGACAAGGGGCACCAGGTGTCAGCTGAAACAGAGGAGTTTCCACATCAATCTGAGAAGGAACTTCTTCCCTGTAAGAGTGACAGAGCAGTGCAAGGGGCTGCCCAGGGGGGTTGTGGAGTCTCCTCCTCTGGAGATGTTTCAAACCCACATGGCTGTGTTCCTGTGTGACTGGATCTAGGGGATCGTGCTGTGGCAGAGGGATTAGACTGGATGATCTTTCGAGGTCGTGTCCAATCCCTAGTGTTCTGAGATTCTGTGATTTTTAAAATATAGATTTTCTCTTTAATGAGGTCAGAGGTACTGAGTGAACAGTGTTTCTTGAAAAGCAAAAGGTTTTCTACTCTAGACTGTGCTGTAGTGTGGTTCAGTCTAGCAAATTCAACTTTAGATGTCAGATACTGCTTTTTGAAATAGAAAGAGGGAAATAAACGAAGCAGAAATAGAAGTTTAAAAAATTAAGGAAAAAGAAAATAAACTGACTGCTCGTTACCGTGGGGTTCTTCAGGGACCAACAGCAGACCAGGCCATCCTTCTGGTCTTTAAAATCAAACGCTCCATAACCAACAGCTAGAAGATCCTAAAAGTACAGATTAACAGAGAGATAGCAGTGTAACTGGAAGTTCAGTTGTATTTTTGTAGTGAGGCTGGTGCTGGTCTCTTCTCCCAAATTACTATCCTGGCCTGGATCAGTAACGGGGTAACCAGCAGGAAGAGGGGGGTGATGGTGCCCCTGTACTCTGCACTTGTGAGACTGCACCTTGAGTACTGGGTCTGGTGTTGGGTGCCACAGGATCAGAAAGACATTGAGGGGCTAGAGCAGGGCCAGAGAAGGGCAACAAGGCTGGGGAGAGGGCTGGAGAACAGACCCTGTGAAGAGCATCTGAGAGAACCTGGGTTTTTTAATCTAGAGGAGGCTCAGAGGAAACCTCATTGCTCTCTACAGCTACCTCAAAGGAGGTTGTAGCGAGGCTGGTGCTGGTCTCTTCTCCAAAATTCCTGATGACAGGATGAGAGGAAGTGGCCTCAAGTTGTGTCAGGGGAGGTTTAGATGGGATCTGAGGAAGAAGTTCTTTTCTGAGAGTGTGGTTGAGCACTGGAACAAGCTGCCCAGGTAGGTGGTAGAGTCCCTATTCCTGGAAGTGTTTAAAAACAAAGTAGTTAGACCACTTGAGGCCATGGTCTAGGGGTTAGAGAGCTGTTGGGATGAGGGCTGGGCTTGATGCTCCTGGCAGTCCTTTCCAGCCATAAGGATTCTATGATTCTATGTTTTTAAAAGGCAACTTTCTGCTAACAGTGACTGTCAGTGTAGGGTCTAGAAAAATAATGCCTGGCACACATGAGGAGAAGACAGTTGTGAGAAGGCTGTAATCTGCTTCAACTACAGGTTCATTCACAGTCACTATGAGCTGGAGCCTATAAATGTGCTATCTGGGGGTCTGGTGCACTAACAGCATGAATGGTCTGTATGTTCTCTCTTTTTATGCCCTTGGGGCATTTTCCTGGCTTTATATCCTCACCTGCTTTTTCCCTTCCTTCCACTCCTTGCTTTTGCTGTGGCTGTAAGTGATCTCTGGTGGGAAAGCCAAGCTTTAACATTACCTGAATGTGGAGCTGGCTGAGTCATTGGAACTGAATTAAAGAAGCTTGGACTAGCTGCTTGGAAATCTGTGCCTGTTATTATGTAACTTAAGCCTGATGATTGCTGTTACAAAGATGTGGTATCTAAACCCAGGACAAACTCCATCAATGGAATAAACTCTGTTAATGGAGATAAATATTACTACTAGATTTAAATTTTGACTTTCAATTCTAAACCAGACCAAGTCTCTGACCTGAAAACTATTCAGGTGACTGCTCAAGGTAAACTGGACCAAGTTGATCAAATTCTGCAGCAATTAAAGCTGATATGATGCAGAGACTAGCACAGCCTGTAGAGTAATGCAGTGAATAGTTGTTATATGGAAGGATGAAGTACAGAGAGTGGGATGCAAAGACAACCCACCTGACCATAGGGGTGAATCAGGTGGCCAGCAGGACTGGGGATGCCGTTCTCTGTAGGGATGTATTTTGTAGAGAATGAGCAATCCCAGCTCTGTGGGCTTAGCCAGAGTCTGAGCTAAGGGCTTTGAAGCCTGCTCGGAAGGTTTCTCAAGGTCCGTGATGTGCAGGTCTGTGGGAAAGCTGGCACATAGAGGGAAAACAACAGGTTGTGGAATGAAAACTAACTATCATACGAACAGTGCGTGGACAAAAGGTACTTAACCAACAGCAGTAGCTTTTAAGACAGATGGACAGATACGTTGTACCAATCAGCAATGTACATGTATCACATGGACCACCCAGCTGTGTATAAAAGGGTTGACGCTTAATAAATGGCATTCGCTTGATCATATTGATAGTCATGTGTCTGTCCATTTTGTACTCCCAGAGAATTCTCCCCTTGTACTGGGCACTGGGGAGGCCTCTCTTCAAGTACTGAGGACAGTGCTGGGCCTCTCATTTCAAGAAAGAGATTGAGCAGCTGCAGCAGGTCCAGAGGAGCGATGAGGCTGGGGAAGGAACTGGTGGGAAAGTCTGATAGGCTGAGGGACCTGGGGATATTTAGCCTGGAGGACACTCTTGGGGGGACCTTGTCCCTCTGTCCAACTCCCTGAAAGGAGGTTGTAGTCAGGTGGGGGTCAGGCTCTTTTTCTAGGCAACCAGTGCCAGAACAAGAGGGCAGGGCGTGAAGCTGCCTGGGGAGGGTTAGGTTGGATGTTAGATAGCCCTTCCTCATGGAAGGAGTGCTCAGACGCTGGAATGGATTGCCCAGGGCAGTGGTGGAGTCTCCATCCCTGAAGGTGTTGAAGGCTGGCCAGGCTGTGGCCCTTAGTGCCCTGGACTGGCTGATGGGGTGATGTTATGTCCTTGGCTGGGCTGGATGAGCTCAGGAGGCTTTTCCAGCCTCAGTAATTCTGTGATTCTGTAAATCCACCTCTCTTAGATCCCTTTCGCAAAGTAGGTTAAAATCAGGGATCTATTTACGTGCGCCTCCCCACCTCCCAACTTACAGCACTTTGTGAAAAGCTCACAAGCAGAGGTTTGCTAACTCACAGGGTTTGCTTTGTTCCAGGCCATGCTGCTCACGCTGTGACCACGAGTTAAATCACACGTGTACACCCACAGCTGCTCCAGCCTGGGAGCTACAGTTTCTTGTCTGGTTTTGTTTAGATCTGATGGAGCTGATAGGTCAACAAACACTTCCTTCTGATCTTCCTTATCCTTGTTTTCCTTGTTAAGCTCTTCCTGCTCAGCTTCCTTTTTGGCTGCCACTGTTCCACTGATGTCTGAAGTAATATCAGGCTCTAAAATGCACAATTATGGGACAATCTGAGCAGTATTATTGGAGCTGTAACACCATGGGTAAGTTTCTTCATTACTTGAGAAAATTAAATTGAGAGTATCTTTACAGACTGGCAAGAATTTTTTTAACCCAACTAGCATGTGGCTCTAACTACAGACTGGGGGATGAGTGGCTGGACAGTGGCCTGGCAGAGAGGGACCTGGCAGGACTGGGGAGCCAGCAGGGTGCCCACGTGGCCCAGAAGGCCAAAGGCATCCTGGCTTGGATCAGCAATAGTGTGGCCAGCAGGACTAGGGATGTCATTCTCCTGTAATGGGCACTGGGGAGGCCTCCCCTCAAGTACTGGGGGCAGTGCTGGGCCACTCACTTCAAGAAAGAGATGGATGGGCTGAAGCGGGTCCAGAGAAGCAATGAGGCTGGGGAAGGGACTGGAGGGAAAGTCTCCAATGAGGAGAGGCTGAGGGAGTTAGGGGTGTTTATCCTGGAGGAGACTCAGAGCGAACCTTCTCCCTTTCTCCAGCTCCCAGAAGGGAGGCTGGAGTCAGGTGGGGGTTGGGCTCTTCTCCCAGGCAACCAGTGCCAGGACAAGAGCACAGGGCCTGAAGCTGCCAGGAGAGGGTTAGGTTGGATGTTAGGAAGCCCTTCCTCATGCAAAGGGGGATCAGACACTGGAATGGACTCCCCAGGGCAGTGGTGGAGTCTCCGTCCCAGGAGGTGTTGAAGGCCATCCTGGTTGTGGCCCTTAGTGCCCTGGTCTGGCCCCTGCGATGACATTAGGTGCTGGGCTGGATGAGCTCAGAGGGCTTCTCCAGCCTCAATCATTCTGTGATTCTGTGTAATGCATCTTACAGGGAACATATGTTAGATACTGAGCATCTACCAGGCTAAAACTACCTGTTACCATAAGGGTCCTTAGAAAATGGAATAATAAAACCGTATACAAATGAATTGAATGTATCTCCCATTATATCTGTATCATAAGTGTTACACAGAAAGTTTGATGGATATTTTGGGTTTGGGGTGATAAGGGTTGATGAGCCAGCTCAGAATTTGTTTGTTCAGTTCTTCCACTAAATGTGTGGTAGAGATGTCTGGTGAAGTGAGAGTAAAACAGCAATGGTCCTGTTGACATCTCATAAACTCTCCTTTCCTTTGCCCATTGACCAGAGGAAATGGGCTCAGGTTGTGCTTGGGAAGGTCAGATTGCATCTGAGGAAAAACTTCTTCCCAGAAATAGTGGAGAGGCCTTGGAACAGGTTTCCCAGGGATGGGATGGAGACACCATCCCTTGGAGGGGTTCAACAACTGAGCAGCCAGGGTGTTTCAGGAATTAGGGTAGTGGTTGGGGGTTGTAGGGTGGACAGTTGGTGCTTGCTAATCTTGAAGGTCTTTTCCTTCCTGGATGATTTCTGTGATTATATGAAAACAGAGACAGCAAAGAAGAAACAAACCTGTAAGGACAGGAAACTGCCGATACGCTGCAAGCTTGGGTTGAAAAATATTCTCAGTCAGGATCCTCTCCATGAAAAATAAATCCTGCTTGAATTTTTCTGAGGTTAGTATTGCTTCTGAATGGTTTTTCTCCACTTCATTGATTCTGGCAAGAGCTGCACTTTCTGAAATTCTTATACAACAAGTTGTGCTGCCTGACAAGAGATAAAATGGGAGGGAAAATAGTTTTACCATAATACTCTGCACATGATAATGTCAAGGGGATAATCAATCTCATCTTCCACCTTGAAAAAGCAGAGAAGATTCTGGATGCACTGTCAGCAAGTTTGCTGATGACACAGAGTTGGGAAGAGTGGCCGACACCCAAGCAGGCTGGGCTGCCATTCAGAGGGATCTGGACAGGCTGGAGAACTGGGCAGGGAGACACTGAACTATAATGAGGGCAGTGTATAGTCTGGTATCTGGGAAAGAACAGCTTCAGGGACCAGGATAGGTTGGGGACTGACCTGTTGGAGAGCAGCAAAGGAGAAAGGGACCTGGGGATCCTGGTGGCCAGCAGAATGGCCAGGAGCCAGCAATGGGCCCTGGTGGCCAAAAAGGCCAATGGCATCCTGGGGTGGATTAGAAGTGGGGTGATTAGTAGATCAAGAGAGGTTCTCCTTCCCCTCTACTCTGCCCTGATGAGATCACATCTGGAATCTTGTCTCCACTTCTGGAGTCCCTCAGTTCCAGAAGGACACAGAGCTGCTGGAGAGTCCAGCGCAGAGTCACAAAGATGATGAAGGGAGTGGAGCATCTCCCTGCTGAGGAAAGGCTGAGGGAGCTGG
>JAOXOE010031417.1:0-11956 GCA_028565055.1 Phoeniculus purpureus
ACTGAGAGGGTGGTTAGGTACTGGAATGGATTGCCCAGGGAGGTGGTGGTGTCACCATCCCTGGAGGTGTTCAAGGAGCGAGTGGACGCGGTGCTTAGGGATGTGGTCTAGCAGTTAGATACTAGGACAAAGGTTGGACTCGATGACCCTGGAGGTCCTTTCCAGCAATGATGATTCTGTGATTCTGTGATTCTGAGATCTCCTCTCAGTCTCCTCTCCTCCAGGCTAAACAGACACAGGCCTCTCAGCCTCTCCTCAAAAAAAAGAGATCATGACAGTTATACTGTAGCCCAAGATAACTGTGAAGGAAGAGAACTAGTGGAGCTGGTTATGTGCTTTCAATGGAATCTATTTTATTGTGAAGACAGTTTTTAGTAGAAAGTGCAGAATTAGTGAGCTACTTCTATTTATGGTTATGAGTCGCATAGTAACTGACAGTGACGAGTAAGTCAAAAGCGTGTGTGTGTGTGTTCTGTGGACAGACGTCGCCACAATCATCCAGAGAAGAGTTTTTGTGGAATCTTACAGATGTTAACTATATGTCAGTCTGCTTTTCTCACAGGAAAGCACAGGCTGTTTGTACTGGTGCAGTGCTGGTTTTTCAGCACAAGAGTTTTTATTATGGTGGACTTGAGGTGAAAGTGCCTTTCCTTGAACAGACCTCAGGATTCATGTGTCTGGTCTGAAGTGGAAATGAGACAGAAGTGAGATAGACAGTGGGAAAATCAGGAAATGGAGATATTCTTCTTCCTCTGAGCTGCTGAGAACAGTTGGCTCCAGTCATGTACTGACTGTAGAACCACAACTTTGTGACCAGAATCTTTAAGAGATGCCTTTTATGTGATCAGTTTTTATTCAAACAGCAATGGGTGACCGTGGATGTTGAATCTTGGAACTGAATGTTTGTTCTGAGTAGGAAAGTGCAGTTGTGTAGATCACCTAAGTTTTAAGGCTTAGAGGCGTGGCACTGGTGGAGATAATCGTTGGTACGGGTATCTTAAGCCTTGGTGTGGTGTCTGGCTAGGAATAATGCTTTCAACACGCACAGAAGGGTTAAGAAACCAGTCTCCTCAGCAGACAGAGTACTGTCTTCTTGGATGGGCAAGGAACACAAAGACTTGCCAAGAGCAGACCATAAGGAACCACAGTCTTTTTCATGTGTGGGGCGTGAAGTCCAATAGAAGACTTCCTTGGTTCAGCTGGGTGCAGAGCTGAGCACACCGGCTGGGATATGGGAGTCATCTTCTAACAGGGAAGCTAAACCGCTAGGGCTTTGGACGTTTTGGTTTTCCTTTGCAAATACTGCGGTATTTTACAAGTTGAAGGCAAGCACCTGCAGCAAAGGCAAAAATGGATGCCAAGTTCATTCTTAAAATCCCTGATGACATCATTGGAGGTATCAACCACCATCGCCAAGTGTTGTGCAGGGATCAGAGACTAAAATCAGCTGACCTCGGGTTGTATTCCAGTGCTCCTTCTAAGGAGCTGTGGTTGTAAAGCAAGTGTGGAGCTCGGAAACTGGATTATGGCATCCTCCGTCGTGTACAAAGGAAATGAGAACAACTTAATAAGCTGTTTGAATTCCATATTGTGAGACCCTTATCTGGAATATTTTAGCCTGATATGACTTTGCATTTTGAAACATGAACTGATGGGATTAGGGAGCAATTTTGAATGATTTACTCCCTCCCTCACTAATTTCAGAAAAACGTAAGGGTTTTTTAGTTGGTGGCAATTGTCTCTAGACTAATATTTTCTATATCTTCTGGGCATTGCTTTTAAAATTAGAAAAAGCTTGGTGCACGGAGAAGTGTTCTGACCAAAGCCATTTCTCTACTGCCTCTGGAATGTGCTCGCCAAGAATACTTGCCTCAGTGTTGGGAACCGGTGCCAGCAGTTAGCTAGCTCTGGAGCCAGATGCTGGACACTTAGTTGGCCCCCAGACTGCCAAGTTAGCACTACTGGACTTGTTTTCCTAATGCCCTGGCTGTTCCTAATGCCCGGGAGAACCTCAGTGCAGAGCAGCTCCATAATCTTCATCTCACAGCAATAGCCAAGGTTTAGCAGACGTGAGTTAGAGATGTAATGCCAAGCACAATGGGCACAGCGGGTGAATGCAAAGCGAAAGTGAAGCCTGACAGGGCTGGTGCGCCCTGGTCTGGCTGCTTGCTCACCCCTTTCCTTGTGTCACAGAGTGTCAAGTGTAGGACCCGCTGTGAAGCACCAAGGTCTGCATTCTGGCCCTCTGTGGTGACCACACGAGGCCTTTCTCTTGTGCTCTTGGTACCTGTCTCTCACAAGTGTATCGTAGGTGACCAGACCGCTGTGGTGTGGTGTGGTGTGATTGCAGCCCTGGTGACGGTGTGCTGCTGTTGGCTGATTCAGGCATCCTCTAGAGGAAATGCCGTTTGCTTTCATGGTCTGTGGCTCCGTTAGGAGAGGTGAGCGAAAGCATGGAGGGGAACAAAGGAGGAAGTTTTTAGAGACACTGGACCTACATTTCTTTTTGCCTTTCAGACTGTAAAGCGATAAATGATGCTAAATTGGGGAATGATGGTGTCCTTGTGCTCTTGGGGTTCACTTGAAGCTCCCTGGTTATGAATGCTTGGTTGTTATCTGCCTCTTGCTTCCGAATACCAGTAAACTCTTCATGACATTTTTTCCCCTCACAAACCAGAGCATTCATCTTTTGTAAAACACAGTTTTGTGGTAAAAAAACCCCCAAATGCTGACTATTATTTCCACAGCTTTCCCTGGAAATGCAATTTTCTTTTCACATCTTTTCTCCAGACCTTCAGAAGCTGCTGTGCAGGAAGGTCCGACGTTGCCATGTGGAACGCAGGGGCCGAGTATCTGTTATAGAATCAACAGCAGGCAGATTTTCCCAGGATTATGGCCTCGTTTTCCTCTGAGCTACTGGCCGTTTTGCACTGCGGATAATGTACTTGTGTGACAACCACCCGGGGCGTTTGCGGGCAGTTTCAGCAAGCAACGGCCAAGGAGAACAGGGAAAACACGAGGACAGTGGCCTCCAGGGAAAGCTCTGCATAATGAACTTGAAGTTGCCGCCGCTGGCAACACTGTGGCCGCCGCTGGCAACACTGTGGCCGCCGCAGCTTCCGGGGCTGTCACCACGCACAGCAACTTCAAGTGGAGAGTGGAGCTTATCTGCAGCATCACCACAGAGCCAGGTTTACGCTGCCGGATGTTGGTCCAAACTCTAGGGACCGCTGTGCTCTGTGGTGTGTTGATGGCTTTTTCAAAGGGGAAACTGAGCCAGAAAAGCCCTTGGTTTTGCTGTGAGTTAAGAAGAGCCATCACTGAGGTGTGAACTTGTAAGAGTAGTGAATGGGGAGGCCAAAGAACTTAAATGGCAGCAAATCGCCTAGAGATACAAAGATAATCGCCAAGATCTTTAGCTCCAGTTCCCTTGCTGCCTGAGGAGGAAACGTGGGGCTGTGGACTGCCCGAGATGGTTGCTTCATGGGCAATCCCTTGCTGTGTTTTAACTTGAGGATAGTCTCACGGAGGCCTTAGCCACGGCTCAAGTCATGCCTAAGTGGAAGAAGTAACGAAGACAGATACTGCAGTGCACGGTGCTGCCAGCTGTTCTGACCTTGAGAAGTTCAGAATGTGCCTGAATATTTAGTGGCCTTTGTAATGCACTAACTGCTCTTCAGTGTTACTCATCTATCTGAGCGGTTGCTGTAGCTACAGCTTAGCCGTGAGAACTGGCAGAGAGGGAATCTATTCCACCCTGTATTCTGCCGTGTTCCTGGCCCCTGTGAACAATCTCATTAACATTTGTATGCCCTACATTGGATGTTACCTGAAAAGATCGATGAATATGCACAGACATTTCTTTCCGAACGCCAAATAGAGATTACAGACCTTAAACTTCAGGGTGTATCTTGTTACTATCGCATCAGGTTTCTTGTGATGCAAATTAATGCCCAGTACTTGAATCCTGTTTGTTTTATAGGAATTGAGATCGTATATGAGGTCCACGGAGTGAACCTCAGCAGTATTTGAAAGTGCCAGGTGCCGGCAGCTGTAAATCATATGTGACACCGGGGCAGGTTTATGTATGAGGTCAGTTTACTGGAAAATTAGCAAGGTCGGAGCTGCTGTGTGTCTGATATTTGGAATGAGTCAGGTTTGACATTTCAAGTTGGAAAGGAGCACAGAATTTAGCACCAAGTTAAGAAAAGCCTGGATGGATGATTTTGAGAAGGACTAATTCAATTTCTGTATTGACACGCAGCGCTAAAACCAGGAACAGCTTCCCTGGATTCAGAAAAATGACTAATACGGGAGGCAAAAACGAGCTGGGGGAAGGACTCAGTGTAGGCTGCGTGAGCCACACACCAGGTATCCTGGGCGGAAAATCAGGAAGTGGATAGGTATCGGGTGGTTGTCAGTAAATATGTCGCTGGGACAGACTGAAAATCCACCACTAATAAATCAGTTGCAAACTCTGAGGTGAAACAAGAGCAAATATTAATTTTAGATCTTGCCCCTTCCAAACTCTCTCTTGCTGGCTGCTGAATGGGCTGTCACATTGCAGACAGGATACAATTGCCATGGAGATGCTTATGAGAACTTTTCCTCTAATTTAGATTTTGCTGGTTAATATTTCTTCTCCATGCTTTCATAGAAGAGAAAGGATTATGTAAATGCTTGTTATGGAGAACGTATTAACATTAAATACCTCTGTGTAGGATGATTTGGTGGTGTTCCTATTCAACTTTATATTGTGCACCAGGAGTAAGAGATTATAGAGGAAAGCTGTAGTAGAAGAAGGACTCAATACTGCCTGTCGAGCTTAAACTGTGCCTGTAGGATGATTGTTCTTGTCTTGCTCCTTGTAACTGCATGTTTAACTAAGGACTTGTGTGTATATATGTATATAAATAGTTCTAATGTTTTCTAGACTGCTGAAAAGCTGGCATCATGTGTTGGTGGTCTGCACGTGAAAACTGTTGTTTTCCTTTTAGCTCTGTGCAGTAACGATGTGTCAAAAGGATTTGCTCAGCCTTGGGGGAGGATGATCTCTGCTTTTATCGGCTGATGAATGACATTAACAGAGATTAATGGCTGTTGTGCTCAATGGCATCTCTCGCTCTGATTACTTCTGAGGGCAGAGCACTAGGTCTAGGACAGCAGAAGTTTTCTCTTTCCAGAGTTCCTCGTTGTTCTGACCCTCGTACCTACACACCCGCTCTGCATTCGTCTAAAACCTTGAGGACTGCTCTCTGCTCTTCTTGGAGCAGAGGGTTTTCGTCCCCAGGCCAGCATCAAAGACACGACATGTATGAAGCAAAAGTGCTGCTGGCAGCAAGGACTGTACCTGATGAAGGCAGGTGGCTGGAAGCGAAGGTCCTCTTTCCCGTAACTGAAGGAAGGGTTCTCCCACTCGCTAACCCTGCCTTCCCTACCAAACGAAAAGAAGAACCCGTGTTCCTCGGTTGGCAGATGCTCTGCTCAGGGCTGGAGAGGTGACTTTGCTCGTGCATTTTCTCTCTGTGCTCTAGCAAAAGGCTGAGCACTGTAGAGCACAGGTGGTTCTATGTGCTGGATTCTGTTTTTCCTGGAGCTTGGAAATCGGCAACAACTTGACTGAACTTGATTGAGTTTGGAAAAAACCCAGTCAGTTAAATGCAGAATCTGGCTGCCTTCAGGTTGCCTGGTCCTTGGTGTTTCATTGTTCCCAAGGCAAAAAAGAAGTTGCTGTGACTCACAGTACGAATCTCAGTGTTTCAATGTTTATCTTTATGAATCATATCAAATCTATTTTTGATCTGCTTTTTCCTGAGACCTATAGGGGCCATTGGGTTGAATTCTCCTTATTATGGTGCTTTTGATGATCTTGGATTCAAGATCAAGTTGCATTTCACGTATGTACCGATCATTTCTTAGTTATACATGAAGGAGTTGTCCTTCAGTGTTCTGAAAAGCTGCTTGCATCGAAGTAGAGAGAGGACACTTGCTGGTTCAGGTATTGACAAGTCTGTTTCCCCTCAAACCTCTACTCGGTGGCTCCTGTGACAGTGACGTTTTCCTTTCACGCCACCACGGTTACTGTGGTGCCGCATTGTTTAGCAGAGGCTCTCTCCATTCCTGTCTGTCACCGTTCAGCCCAAAGTTGTCTGTGTGGAGGTCCAAGTAACTGAAGTCCGTCATTTTCCTTGGTGACAACAACTTCCCCCACAGGTTTTTTCTTTTCCTGAGCACTGCTGTGTGTGGGAGCATTCAGACCTGAGAGGTCTGATGCAGCAAGTGTTCCTGATTTCCTGTTGGGTCAGAGGTTTTAAAAAAAGTGGAGGCAATGAATCAGATTGGGTGGCTTGTGTAGTATGAAGGCTCCAGTTTGCTGATCTTCGTTGCTGGTTGTCCAGCAAAGGTTACTTGTCAGTAACCTTTGCTGATCTGCATAGAAGAGCGGAAGAGCCTGAAGTCCCGCAGTGAATCACAGATGGGATATGGTGGCCAACAGCTGACCCTTCTGCTCTACTTTTTTTGATCCTATCTGTGTTGCCAGCCATAAAGCTTCAGTAGCAGAGGTTCAGCTAGATATGTGCTTAAGACTTGGCTTTGGCTAGTAAGTTTCGATATTGTAATCATCATGGGTAAATGCAAGGCTGTGTTTTGCTCTGCAGGTAAATACACATCTTGGGAGGGGTAGTTTACGCTGAAAAGAGTGATTTTTCTTTTCTGACTTGTGATAGTGGTGGTGGTGTTTTTTCCCCAACGTAACAGGAACGATCTACGAACGTGAGGACTCGATTCATTTTGGTGTGGTGAATGTGGAACAGGCTGTGCTTAACCTCACGGTGTCAGTGGTGACACTTTGCTCAAGCGTGAGGAACAGAGCTGAAGCTGGGCTTAATGGACTTAACTGGAAAAATGTGAATCAAATGGTGTTACAGTAGCTCCTGGCAAACCAGTCTTCTGATGGTAGCAGGAATGCTGTGGTTTAGTGTTGGTTTTTCTTTTCTTCCCCGCCGTGGTCCCAAACTTAGAGCTCAGCCTGTGAAGTGCTGCGCAGCAGTGAAAGCTACTTGGGAGCTGAGAAGTTTGTCATCTTCCAGGGTTATACCTTACGCACTGGGCCGTCTGTGCTGGAGCTAATAGATTTCTTTCTGTCCCCACCTCCTAAACACTAGGCCGTGTTGTGTCAATTCCAAGTCCTGGCTATAAAGGCTTGTTCTCTTTTGATGCAAACCAAGTGAACAAGCTGTAAGGTGTGCTCCCCTCAGAAGGAGATGAATATGCAGAACTGGGTTCAGTCGCGTTGTCTTGTGTTCGGGTTTTGTTGTGCTGCTGCAAGCTGGGGTCTTTAGCTCTGTAACGCTGGTGCATTTGACTTGCTGTAACCTGTTGTGTCATTTCTCTCCCTTTGTTGTTTGCTTCTTCCCTAAGATTATCGTTGGAGAAACAGCAGTGTTTTGTCTACAGTTAGCCACAAAGGACTTCGAAAGCCAAGAGAAAACCCTATTAACAGGAGACTGTTGTTACATAAACCCACTGGTGCGCAGGACCATCAGATTCCTTGGTACGGACACACGAACGCCTTCCTTTTCTGCATCATGGCAGTGACCCGCTGGTTTGTTCCTGGGGAAAATGTTCAGATAACTAGCAAATGTTCCCTGTATGGTCTTAGCTCAGGTGCGGTGAGTTACCTTTGGGGCAGCAAGTGAAGTTTCTTGAACCTTCGGATAAATAGTTGCAGAAACAGCAGTAAAACCAGAAATGCTTGGGACAGAATTTCCCCCCAGCTGGGGAAAAAGCAGCTGGCAGGCCTGGTGTGGGGTGAGTGAAGTGAAGAAGGGGGCTACACTCCCCTATCCCATAGAGGCGGTAGTTTTCCTTTGGTTACAGACCCACGCGGCAGCCAGAGTTGAAGCCGCTGGGATGTAAATGTGTGCTTGAAGCCAAGCCTGCTCTGGGTACTTCCTGAGCAGGGGGTTCTGTTAGAGTCTGTAGTAGAAAAGTGCAAACATCCCCTGCCCCATTGCAGGCAGCTGGAGCTGCCCCATGGCCTTTAGCAGATATGTCTCATCCTTTGTGCTGGGTTCGTTGGTGACATGTTTGGAGGGAGCAGAACCCCCACTCAGGATCCCTATCGAGTACTGCCAGGCGCTTCTTTCTAGTAAGTGCAGGGATGCCACGGGAGGGCCCAGTTCTGCTCTTTGCCTCCCATTTGCTGTTGTATCCAAGAGGAACAGCTGGAGGAACGAAGCCTTGGGGCAGCTAATCCCTCAGTGTGCCCCAGTCACAGCGGGAAGGAGGGGATGTGCAGCTGTGTCTGCACTTGCAGTGCTTGTGTAGCAGCCGTGGCCGCCTGCCTGTGGGGCGTGCAGTTGCCCGCTGTCACGCTGCGGTGCTGAGCTGCGGGCATTGAGAATGACACTGTCTTGCACAGGTCCAGAGGAGTGATGACAGTGGTGAGTTCCTCCCACTCCAGTTGCTCTGTGTGTATGGAATCAGCGCCTCCATCTCCTTCCTGCTTGGTGGATCCTCCTTGCTCACAGAAGAAAAAACCAGAAGATAAAGCTTGAGAGAGGGAAGGGATGAACAGTGGTCTCTGCACTGCCCCACCAGACGAATCAGTGCTAGCCTTTACGCTCACACAAAGTGATGTGGCCATGAATGCTGGGGCAGCGCGTGCCCTTGGGGCTTGCTGCAAGGGTCCTTCTGTGCAGGGACTTGCACTCCACTGCACGCCAGCCTCTAGCAGCTCAGGGTGAATCAGTGTCAGCGTGATACTGATGATCAGCCAGGATCCCAGATATCGTCCTCAGTCCTCTAGCTTAACTGGAGGTGAAACCGGAGCCTTTAGAAGCGCCCATGGTTCTGTGGGATCGTGTCTGCTCTGGCGTACACGCACCGAAGCCTTCGCTGTGCCCTGCTGCTGACTGCAGCAATTCCTACTACAGTCACAGTGAGTGGCAGGGTGGGACATGTGAGGTGATTTGCTCAGGGAAGTGCAGGGGGAGATCTGCAGCTTGGGTGGAACTGGCACGCACAGCTGGCTTTGCCTCCCAGTCAGAGTGCTGCGTACGCTTCCCTCCAGAGCATATCTGCTGCTTCCAGAATGGCAGACAGTGACCCCAGAGTAGCGGGCGTGTGTTTTCTTGTAAGTGGTCAGAGACAGGCGTTGCCATCCTAGCGAGGGAGGACACGTGCTCAACACTTTGCCACTCTGCCTGGTGGCAGAGCTCTTTAGCACAAGAAGCTCCTCAGATACGCAGATCTTCAGCTCGCTGTGTTGACGTTGTGATTAACGTGTCATGCACAGAGATGTACCCAGTAGCCAGCGAGTGCCGGCAGCTCGTGCGTGGCAATAGTGAATTATTCAGTTCTTCAGCTCCTTTACAGCTGCCAGGGAAAGGAAGATGCTTCTCTAGTGCATGTCGTGCTTTTCCAAGTTACTGTCATCAGGGCCTGACTCCCTTGCTTCTAGAGCACATTTACAGGTGCAGAACTTTGCCTCTGTCCCTTCTGTTCAGCGCACATGGACAAAGGTTAGGCAGCAAGTACTGCAGACAGTGGAGATTGTGGCTAGAAGGCGCAGGGAAGTGGGCTACTTGCCCAAGAGGTGACTGTCATCCTCCAAAGGATAGAGAGAGGGGCTGTGGGCGCATTGCTGCTGCGGTGCATACCAGAGCACCATCCTCAGTGTGAGCCAGGATCTTTAGGTTGGGGTACCCCGTCCTTACTGTGATAAATGCCAGAACTGACGCTGTCAGGAAATTTAACTCTGGTTTTTTTCCTTCCCTGTTTAGGAATTTATGCATTTGGACTGTTTGCTACGGACATCTTTGTAAATGCTGGACAAGTAGTCACAGGGAATCTAGCGCCACACTTCCTTGCACTTTGTAAACCCAACTATACAGCGCTGGGATGTAAGCAGTACACGCAGTTCATCAGTAGCGTGCACGCCTGTACTGGAAACCCAGACCTCGTCATGAAAGCCAGGAAGACCTTCCCATCCAAAGAAGCAGCGCTAAGCGTGTATGCAGCTGTGTATCTGGCCGTAAGTACCCTGGCCTCTTTCGTGGAACCCTGTTGGTGAGAGCCAGCGGCTCATGCTGTGAGGGGAGGAGGGAGGAACGGGGAGATGAGACAACTTGTTGTCTGATTTTTATCTGTATAAAGGATCAGTGAGTTGCTGTGAGGCCTTTGAGAATTTGACTCATGGGAAGTCATTCTGACAGATACAGATGTAATGGTTCTCTGATCCTCAAAAGCTAAGGCAGCGCTGAGAGGGGCCATGTTGTCCAAGAAAGGCTCCAATTTACTTCCTCCCCATTTCCAAACAGTGTGGGAAGCAGAGGAGTGGGCATGCCTGAGTATGTGCTCTCAGCAGGTTTCCTGACATCCGGGCATGTCCCCGGGTACTGGACTGGGATGTGTAGGTATCTCAGTGCTGATGGAAAGTCACTTTGGCTCTTACTCTGCAGTGAAGTGAGCTGCAGTACAACCCAGCCCTTCTTCCCTTTCTCCTCTCTGATACCAAAGTGATGAGCAGGCTTGGGACAGGAGCTGGTGTGTTCTGCCTGGCATCAGAGCTGTTCCAGAAGCTACTGAGAAGTGTGTGGAGGCAATGACAAATGGATGTCTCTCCATTTACTCTGTGTAGTGCTCCTGGATTAGATGGGAGTGCACACCACCCTAGTCTTCAGTGGAAGCATGCCTGGTTCTTAGTAAAATTGCTCCCAGCACATGCCTGCGGCAGTCTCTTCTCTGGCCTGCACTGGTCATCACAGCCCTTTGCAGACCTGGGCTGCCCTCGGTGCCAGTGGGAAAGTGGGCAGGTGTGTGAGTGCCTCTGTGGTCACTGCAGGAGTCATCTCTTAAATCCCCTCAGAACTTGTCTATATATGTGTGTGTGTGTGCTTGGTGAGCTGACTTTTAATTCCTGATTGATCTGGAAGCTGATACTTGCCAGCGTGGCAAGGAGCCCAGCCCCATCCACTGAGTCTGCCAATCCCATGCTTGTGAACGCGGTTTTAGAGCCAATTGCTTAAAATCTGCAGCACTGGCAGCAGCATTTACCAAAAGCTCCTTGTGAGGAGTGTCTAAGGGATGTGATCAGCAGTGTGTGCAGGCAAGTGCTCTCTGCAAGTAACAGACGAGCAATAAAATGTTACCCTGACTTGAGGCAAGCGGAAGGCTCCTAATAGTATTGCCTTTATTTGGGGAGATCTCGAAGGCTTTGCCGCACTGAAACAGATCTCTAAATTTGGTGTGAGCTATTTTCGAACGTGTTCAGCATTCTTCATTCTAATTGCGCCTATTTTTCTCGTGCATCTGTAAAGTTGGATTTCCACTGTTGCCATGAGTCACAGTAACTAACGGAAACCGCCTGTGCAGCTACTGCAAGGGAGGAATGACAAAGGTACTAGTACGTTTCGAAATCAAAAAGTGGACCTTAGCAAGGTCCCAGACTTCATAACCTTTCAGTAGCTGCAGAAACGAGGATGTCCTCTGTCATGACTGACTTGCAGTGTGATGCATGGTGCTGCCAGCATTGAACCACAGCACTAGGAGCTGCTCTCAGACTTGCTCACGTCTTGCAGGCTGCCTAATAGAAGTGAATTGCTGTGGTGATGTGTGGGCTGAGTGGCAGCCTGCAGATGTAGGTTGTGCACGTGTGCACGCACGTGTGTTGTTAGTTAACTTCTGATGCATGGTTGCTGCTTAACGTGGGCCAGGGAGAGAAATGCCTACGTTTCAGTGTTTGGGGTCGTGTCCTTACTCTGTCATGATGCCTGTTGGGACAGCTGGCCCTGAATCACAGCTTTCTCGTCACCATTCGTTGCAGCAGAATATTTAATTCTCAATGTCACCTAGTGATAGGACGAGGGGCAACAGGTGTGAGCTGGAACACAGGAGGTTCCATATAAATATCAGAAGGAACTTCTTCCCAGTGAGGGTGACAGAGCACTGG
>JAOXOE010031418.1:0-11956 GCA_028565055.1 Phoeniculus purpureus
AGAGTGATTCTGATTGTGTAACTTCTCCAGTGAAGTGATCCTGCTGTGGCAGGGGGATTGGACTAGATGATCTTCCAATCCCTAATGATTCCATGATTCTTTAAAGATGATTTCCACAGGAACTGGTGAATTTAAAACAATATCCACTCTCTCTACCAAATTATCCAAATGTAAGCATCTGCATTGCCAAGCTAATTCTTGGGTACCAAAGAAAACGTTTTTACCATTAAAATATCCATATTTTCAAAGGTGTACGTTGACAGAAAACTAAACACTCTACTCTTGATTAAAAAAGCCTCACATTTCACCTCTGGGTTCCAGATCACAAGTACTACCCTTTAAAGGCTGAGATTATTAATTTTAGCAGCTGTTTCAAGTAACTTTTCACTTCTCTTCACAAAGGAAACTTACCTTTGTTTGCTTATCATAGGGAGCTTAAAAAAGCTCTGCTGGTGTTTTGCCAGTTCTAAATTCACCGTAGAACCTAACTACAGACAGCAAACCTACTGAAAGGTCTTGGTGCAAAACTTAGCAGACTAGTCATACACACGTAAGAATGTTCTACCATGATACAGCCAACAAGTCACTACACCTTGTTGTAGAGCTGAATTCATTTTTTTATGTGCTCTAGTATCAGTTCTGCCTTTGCAAAATGCACATCTCAGTTCAAACCTGAGTTTGAGATTACAAACAAATACAACAAAAGCTTTTTTTGATTTATCACATTGATTTATCTTACACTCTCTATCAAGGGGGAAAAAAGGACATTTTTTGAAGGATGCAACTGCGGCTTAAAAGTATAAGCAAGAAATAGAACATTTAACTCACCTGTCTTTGTATCATAACGGGAGAAAGCAGCGATCAGCTGCTCAAGACTTCTGATTCATAAGCTTTTCACAGCACAGAATTCTTTGACAAAGCCAAATCTGGAATAGTTTCCCTTAAATCACTCTAAGATGCTGTTACACCACAGAGTATCAGCCTTTCTGGCTCTGTGTGTTCTGTAGGTGCAGCAATCTTGCTGGCCATTTGAGCTCATGAAACAATGCCCTTAGAAACCAGCACTACAATTATAAGCAAACATTTCTTAGTGCAGTAATTCTGCTGTTTGCTTCAGAGCATGTATAGGCTCTTAAACAATATGCTTTGACACATACAAAGAATACAGAAAATATATATACACACACACACAAACTATTAGTGTATTTTAGACAAGAAGCTGTGAAAAGCAAGAGATACAAGGAGTGAATGTTGATGAGCTGGCAACTGACACCCTCACTGTACACCAAGTGTTGGCTTTTCTATGAATGAGGATTGCATTATTCAGTCTTTGAGCATGGAGACCCAAACAGCTTAGCCAAACATACAAAGTCAAGCCATGCAGCCCTGATGAGACCAAAATTCATCCACTTGTGACAATGAAAAAACATAGCAGTGGAACCAGCCAGCATGAGCCGTCATGCATCTAACACACTTTAATGAAAGGTAATAGGAGAGCTGTGGACTGAATAATACTTACAGGGTTATCAATTTACCTGACTCATAATTTTCCAAGCGGCTAACAATTAAGAAAATACAACAGATGTTCAATTTATTTCTCTTTATCCATACTGGACAAGAGCATGCCAACAAATGGAGACAGAACACTTCTACTGTCAAAGGTGGCTACAACTCCTATGTTTTTTTAACGTCAGTTATTTTTACCCTACTACTCAACGACAATTGTTCAAAGATTTTGCTTTATTCAGGTGACCTTTTTTCAGTAGTGTAGTAGGAGGGAGGTGACAGACCTACTGAATTTTTTCTAGGAAAGGGTTTTCAGAAAACGCAGGCAGTACCTAACAAGCAGCACCAGGTGACATATCACAGAGGTAAAAATACAAGCTGACAGTTAAAAGCAACCTAAAATCTTTGTCACCTTTGTCATTTCAAAAAAAGAAAAAAAAGAAAGGTGGCACCACCCAGCAGTATAGAAAGAATAGAAAGGCAGTAGGTTCAACATTTGAAACCTGAACACAAAGGCACACCATTGAGGCCAAGTGCACACACTAACGGGCATGCTGACAGGAAAACATTGCTGTGGCTGTTACGCAGTAATCCAGTATCAGAACCTTGCTGGTTTGGCCGAGTGTCATTAAGTGACAAAGAGTCATGCTTCCCATGGTCACATGCTAATAACAGATGTTGCCAAAGAGCTGAGACCACAAGCCCATTTAACAATTAAGCACACAGTTCATTTCAAGCACAGACTTCAATTAACAGGGACAAGGATGTGCTTTGGTCTAGGCACATGTTGAAATGCTCTCTTCTGTGAAGAAAAACTGAGAGAACTGGGGCTGTTTAGTCTGGAGGAACAAAGGCTGAGAGTGATCATATTAATGTCTATAAATATTTGAGGGGTGGGTGTCAAGAGGAAGGGGTCAGTCTCTTTTTGTGGTAGCCAGTACCACCACTTCTTGGTGGACAAAAAGTAATGGGTATAAGCTAGAACATAGGAAGTTCCACCTCAACATGAGGAGAAACTTTTTTACTGTGAGGGTGACAGCGACTGGAACAGGCTGCCCAGATAGGTTCTGGAGTCTCCTTCTCTGGGAACTTTCAAAACCTGCCTGGATGTCTCCCTGTGTGACTTTTCCCAGGTGACCTCTTTCCAACTCCTCACATTCTATGATTCTATGTTCTTCTGTAGTGAGCTAAACATCAACCTAGCAAATTCAATTGAAGGGTTAATTGCCGCGTTTGCATAACCCAACAGTTAATCACTTGTACCATTATGCTACTTCAAAGAACATCCAACCTAGATAAACAAAACCAGGACACAAATAAAAACCACCCAACAGTCAGACAGACAATGATCATAATTATGAAGTCCTAATTCTGAGATCACTGACCAAACTACTACAAAGCCTGGACTAAACTACTTATCTGCATTCAGGTGAACTTGTTTCAGGGTATGAGCATGAGTAGATACCCTCTGGCTTCCACAGAAGACTACTTTTTCACTCTTTGTCAGTCCAAGACCCATCTTTCTAACAGCTTTTCTGTTCAAGACAAGCAGTAAGACACGGGCATCCATAGAAAGGATGTCAGCTTGACTGATGAAACTATCCGTTACGGTGTCTGTGTTCTGACCATGGCCGAGATTTACCATTTCAGCCTCCTGATTTTTTGACATTCATAGACCCACTGTCAGTCCACCTTCAACACTGTTTCAGAATACAAGCCCTGTCATGTGTCTTCTCTGATGACATTTCTGACAACATCTCTTCTCTGCTGCAGGTTCTTCTTACCCCCCCATCAGCTGCCAATTTCTGATCACCCGACTTCTACCGCGATTCTCTGTGACAACAACCTGGTGGTTGCCATTTAGTTTTATTGATGACACCTTTGCAGATTTCTGGAGGTAAGCTCAAGAAGGGTGTGCAGATTCCTCTCTCTCTTCTCATTCAGATCTCTCCTGAAAACTCCCATTTGCTCCCTGTCTTGAGCCCAGCTATTAGCTATAGTCACTTGTCACCACAGAACAAATTTCACTGATCACAATGATGCATCCTCACATTTTAGGTGGGAAAATTAGAAGGCTTTCAAGTTATGGCAGCTGAGTAATATCTTTTGATCTCAGCATGTGTTTACTGCTCTGAAGCTATCAATTAATTCTATCATTTAGCAGCCTCACACAGGTATAAGCAGTGCCAAAGAAACACAACATTATGACAAACTCTACACTGATAATTCTCTAACAGATGCAGTTAGCTACAGTCCAATGTCCTGGTTTAGATCATCTCTTTTATCCAACTCTCAGTACAGCTGTCAGCATCAAGAACTCTCACTATTTTTATAAAACTCTGATAAATGCATGGGGAGTTTAAACGCAATTCCTGTTGTGTTGCAAAACCATTTCCAGGGTGTCAGATCTAAAATCTTGTTTTGATTCAAAGTAAATAAAGTCAGAATTTTCCCTGGCCCTATCCAGATAAATGTAAAGTCTTTAGATGCAAGCACATTAGAAACTGTCCAATACACTATTACTAGCTATTATTCAGTTGTCATTACTTTCAATGGCTATGAAAATCTTCAGCAGACTCATTTCAACACCCCTTATGCCACTGCTGAAGAGTATGGGAGGAGCAAAGCAAAAGAGCTTCTGCTCTCTGACTCAAAACAAGTTTTCCTGCATTTTTCCTTAGTGCCTTTTTTCCCTGAGACATACAAGCACATGAGGGAGAGAAAAGGTCATCAGTTAAAATCAGAGACAACAAAGTGGCTCAAACTTGTTTAAAACAGAACAAAACAACGATGACAACAAAAGACAAATGAAAAAAGCATTTGTTGACCAAAAACCCCTAAACACCTGCAGTTCTAACTACTGTAGTAGTTGTCACAATACACCTCAGTCAGGGAAGACACACTACCAGACCTCTGCAGGTTACAAAAATTCATGAGCAAAAGCACAGAAACATTCAAAGGAGATTACTTATGCAAGTGCCAAAATCAACACATCAGTTTCCCCAGAGCTCCAGTGCCAGGGTGGGATTTCAATACCAAAGAGTCACCAGGCAGGTCTTTCAAGTGTAAGTGGAAAAACATTTGTAACTACGAACAGGTTTAGACGTTCTTACTCCTTGCTGAAATTTGTTTCATCACTCAATTCAGTGAGAGAGGGATCAAGCTACAAGATAAGATACTCAAGATGAAATCTGCTAGTCTTGGTCAGACATTCAGCTGTTTTATAGATCAGGACCAAACACAGGAGATCCTTTGAATTGCAGAGGCCCTAGAGGAAGTTGAGACAAAAGAAGAGTTTGCCCTGGTTGACCAGGACTGGTTTAGGGATCAATTGAGCAGACAGCATGTACATAAATCCATAGGTCCTGGTAGAATGCACCTGCAAGTGCTAAGGGAGATGACAGAAATCATTGCTAGGCCACTCTCCATCATCTTTTCTAAGTCATGGGGATCAGGAGAGGTGCCTAGTGACTGGAGGATAGCAAATGACACTCCAATCTTCAAAAAGGGTAAGAAGGAGGACCCAGGTAACTATAGACCAGTCAGCCTCACCTCCAGCCCAGGAAAGGTGATGGAACAATTTATGCTTGACGCTGTCTGTAAGCACATCAAGGACAAGAGGGCATAACCAGGTGGATAGATGATGGCAGAGCAGTGGATGTGGTCTATCTTGACTTCAGTAAGGCATTTGACACGCTCTCACGCAGCATCGTCACAGCCAAACTGAGGCAGTGTTGTCTGGACAACTGGGTAGTGAAGTGGATCATGAACTGGCTGCAGGATAGAAGCTGGAGAGTAGTGGTCAATGGCACAGAGTTCAGTTGGAGGTCTATATCTAGTGGAGTCCCACAAGGGTCAGTACTGAGACCAGTACTATTCAGTCTACTCATTAATGACTTGAATGGGGGATTGGAGTGCACTGTCAGCAAGTTTGTACCTCTGTGGCCAAGAAGGCCAACAGCATCCTGTGGTGGATCAGAAGGGGGTTGGTTAGTAGATCGAGAGGGGCTCTTCTCCCCCTCTACTCTGCCCTGGTGAGACTCCATCTGGAATATTGTGTCCACTTCTTGACCCCTCAGTTCAAGAAGAACACAGAACTGCTGGAGAGAGTCCAGTGCAGAGCCACACAGATGATAAACAGAGAGGAACATCTCCCTTATGGGGAAAGGCTGAGGGAGCTGGGTCTTCTGAGCTTGGAGACAAGGAGACTGAGGGGTAACCTCATTAATCTTTATAAATATGGAAAAGGTGGGTGTCAGGAGGATGGCGCCAGTCCCTTCTCAGTGTCCTCACTACATTCCTCTTAGCCCAACTCTCCAGCCTGTCCAAACCTTGACTAGTTTAATTTATCAGAGTGAGTAAACAGTTTCTGCCATCATGTTTACTAAAGCTCTGTTTGCCACAGAAATAATTCTGAAAAAAAGGGCAAGGACAGTAGATATGCTGTTTGTTACATGTGTTCTTTCTCCTAGCAGAAAGGTTTCTTTCCATTGTTTCTGTACCCACACCACTGGACTATGTCTCTGTCCCTTTTGAACCAGTAAAGAGCTGTCTCATACCCAGTTGTTATAAGGATGAAGACCACAAACGCACAACTGCTCTACAGCTCTGTATGGCAGAGAAAGAACAAGAGAAACAAGAGAAGGAACAACAGAAAGGAAAAGAAAGGAAGATACCAAGTAAGAATATTTGCAGTGCAGACTCTGCTTCTGTATCTGTCTCTGTTTTGGTGAATGGGTGAACCAGCAGACAAGTACTCATGCTAATTGATGTGCAAAGGTCTGGATCACCATACTATCCCTGGACACATCCTAAAGCAAAAAACTACCGGTGAAGAAAAGCGCTAGGCAAAGACAATGCAACACAGGAAAAGAAACAATTAAAATTGAGCTGAGATCAGTAGGTTTCTGTCTGGTTTTGAAACCTGCACTTGGCATTGTTAGAAGGCAATCTAGAATTTGAGGGAAAAGTGTTTTATTGCACAGCCTAGGCATAAGCAATTGAAACTTAAAAAAAAAAATCAAGCACAAAAGTCTCACCAGTTAGATGGCAGTTTCTGGAACACACATATATTAATGGACTTTTGAGATCAATCATCCCATCAGTTGTTTCTCTTCCAACTGGTTAGCATTACCAGCTTGGAATTCAAAGCCATCAATCTGGAGGGTGGATATGACATTACGCTTGGAGAAGGACTGACTTCCTTTAAAAGAATTGTAGAAATCCAGAATGTACTTAAAAAGACACTCTAAAAATCTTAGATTAAACACGATTTCCAGGTGTTTGCTTTAATGGGGGCAATACACGTGTTGAGACCTTGACAGGAAGAGAACCAAACCTGTTTCAAAGAAACGGCTGCCAGTAAGCTCCATTTCCTCAGCTTCTCTGCCAAGCTGCCTGGAAACTATCCTCTCCAGTGTTTATTTCCTGGACTTTCTATAACTCCTAGATCACCTCATTCCAGACCCCACCTTCCATTTTTTTCATCACCTGACTTCTCCAAGCACAGTCTCAGCCCTGACTTTACCCCACCCATTGTGCAGATGCTCCCTCCCCTTTCTCTCTCTTTCTTGTGTACTCGTACATGTTCTTGTTCTTCACCACTGGACTTGCAAAACTCCCTCACCAGTCAGGTAATACTTCTCATCTCTGAAATCCATTTCAGGTTCTAATCTCCAGTTTCTTTTTCAGCATTAATCCCTTTATTGTTCTGCACTGAGTCCTAGATTCTGTTATTCCACCCCAAAAGGCATACTTCATATTCACCCTGCCTTGCCAGTTTCTGGAGCCAAGCCTTCTCTCATATCTGCTCCTTCCAAGCCACACTGCTCACCCTTCATGCACCATGTCCAATACTACTTCAACTAAGTAAAGTGCTCACACACTACATAAACTACTAATGGCCAGTCTGGAAATAGTGTATCAGTAAAACCTTAAACACTATAAAAAACTCAACACCAGCATCCTGAGGTGGATCAGAAGGGGGGTGCTTAGCAGATTGAGACATGTCCTTCTCCCCCTCTATTCTGCACTGGTTAGACCACATCTGGAGTATTGTCTACAGTTCTGGGGCTCTCAGCCCAAGGAGGAGACAGAGCTGCTGGAGAGAGTCCAGAGCAGAGCCATGAAGAGACATTTAAAACCTGCCTGGATATGTTCATGTGCAGCTATGGGTCCTGCTCTGGCAGGGGGATTAGACTAGATGATCTTTTACGGTCCCTTCCAATCCCTAACGTTCTGTGGTTCTGTGATTCAAGTACAGAAAGTTTAGGACACCTGTACAATGTATTAACTTATTTGTAAAGATGTGGAAAGGTTTCTACTGAATGAGCACAAGATCAAAATTGCCATCACATCCTAACCCAGAAACAATTTCCCTCAGGTCTTGCTTCTGCTAGTATTTACACAATAAATCTGGCTGCATCCTCCAGAATTTTCTGTGAAGAACCAGCAGCACCTCTGTAGAGAAGACACACTTTGCTAAAGTAGCTGCACTTTTCTCTTTCACCTCTCATCTTACCCCTCTAATGTACACACAGTAGCCAGTATGCAAAGAGCAATGAGGGCTATGGTGGAGTCCCGATGAGGTGACTGACCTGTGGCAGGTTGGACCTGGATCATTGGGACTGATGCTGCCATGCTACAGCAGCATCCTCTGCCCCTACTGATTTCCTTGTTTTCAGACTGTTGGCTCTCTCCCTGCTTCTTCCTCACTCATCTTGCTCAGGTTGTCCCAGCTCTGTGAGTGGGCCTGACCAGCAATGTGTGCTCACTGGTCAGAGCTGTTACTCCTCTCAGTCCCCATCCATCAGCTGGTCCCTGAGTACAGACCCCTCTACTGCTCCTCAAGTGACTGGAAGCAATGAATATAAGCTACAATCTCAGAGCCACATGTTAGAAACAAATTAAAAAGTTAAGAGAGAGAACTACCTGGACAAAACTTAGAGCTAAACAGTAATGTAAACAGAACAAACTCACAGTCCTGTGGCTCTAATCACAGGATGCTGCTTCCCCAAATCTCTTTCCAGAATTTACAGTTGAATTAAGCTTTTAAAGCCTTTGCTATAATCAGTTTCACAACAGAAAATCCAGTCTCATGTCATAGCATGTACTGATACAATAGGTAAGTCCTACTGATCAGAGGTGTAAGATTCAACCTATCGTTGATCCTGGTCACACAGATTCCTTATTTAAAGGTAAAAGTAGTCCCGAGACCAAAACAGTCCCTGAATAAGTTTTCACAATATGAAACCTTCCCTTTGCTATTGGTACAAAGCTGAGGTGAGAAAGACTCCAGCAGTATTTTTATACTACATGTAGCAGAGGTATATTGGTGTGTAAATGTATTCACTCTATCAGAATTCCCAATTCCTGAAATAGTGCTGGACCTGACTCCCCACACTGGGAATTCCTGACACCCACACTGGGAATTACTTGTCATAAGCTTTTAAAGCTTAGATCCTCTTGTTCAACGGCAAAGATGTCTTCCACTTCCAAGCCACCAAACCACCTGAATCAGATTTATGCTGTTCAGCTTCTGGTTGGAATCCGTTTGGGAAGAATATCCAGTAGATCAAAGCTGCCTGCTACTTCTTTTAGGCATTTGAAATCAAGAGTCTTCTGTTTGTGTAACCAAATACGTGGCTATTAATTGCACAAAACTTACCTCTTTAGGCAAGGATGTTAATTTATTTCTGTCGGCATTCAGATTGTTCAACTTCTTTAGTTTCCCAATGCTCTTCGGCAATGACTGTGTCAACCAAAACAAAACAAGACACAAACACAATCTGTAAAGTCAGAGTCAGAACAAAACTTATCTCACTTTAAAACCTAAACAATTCACTGATCCTTTTCCAAAACTGGAGTGTCATTAACCTTCATTACTACCAGGTCTTCCAGGTTTTATCTTGGCAAAAAAACATCCAAGAGTGCCAGTTTCTAATACAAATTCACTCATCAGCTACTTCTGCACCAAGAGATGCATAACAGCTGTGTACAGAAGTGTGTGTGCAGAATGTTGATGTAATCTAATTTTAAGCTCTCTAAATAGCTAATTGAGATGCCACCTTCTAATTTAGATTATACTGACCTCTGAAGAGTCATCTTTCCAACAGGCTTAAGCCCCTATCTCAGCCAAGCACCAACCTAACCTCAGAAACACTCAAACCTAGATTTTTATAAACACTTCTCCGAGTGTCAGTGGCCTGGGAAGGTAGTTTCAAAATAATGGAAGCAAACACCAAATGGATGGAAGCCTGAGTTTGTGGCCCCGTGCTGCACCAGGGGAGGTTTAGGCTGGACACTGCAAAACATTTTTTTAATGAAAGAGTGGTCAGACCTTGGAACAAGCTGTCCAGGGAGGAGGCTGAATCACCGTCTCCTGGATGTGCTTAGAGGTCATTTAGATGTGGTGCTTAGAGATCTGGTCTAGAGTAGGGTTAATGGTTGGATTTGATAATCTCAATGGTATTTTCTAACTTGAATGATTCTACAATTTTAATTAATCACGTAACATATCTAATACCAGTCTGGAGTAGACCAGCAGAGCAAGGAAGAAGACAACAGCAGCTTTGCAGCACTAAGGGCTTCTACTCAATTCCAGCAAACCTGTTCCAGATAACGCACAGAGAAAACTGGCAACACCACACAATGGAATAAATTCAGCATTAGAAACCTAACAAAGTAAAAGGTACAATGATACCTGCATTGCAGCTCCTCCAATTCCCTTACTGATCATGAAATTTTCAAGAGTGAATATGTAATTGCTTAAGCCTTTGGGAAGAAGGAGGGTTACTACAAACAACTTGATCTTCAGCATTCATTTAACAAGTCAGAAGATGCATTTCAAGGAAACTCACTGCTTATCAGTGGCAATGGTGAGTAACATCAGAAGTTAAGTGATTCAGCAGTTCTTATCACTGTGTCATTTGAGCTGTCATGACCAGCCTTACCTGCAGTTGGTTTTCTGTTAGAACCAGCTCAGTAAGGCTTTCACAGTCTCCAATCGAATCTGTTAGTTGAATAAGTTTGTTCTGATCAACCTTCAAAATGGAGAGCCTCCTCAACTTTCCTGGACAGAAAGGACACACTTGTTCAGCTTAGTATCCTCCAATAAGTGCTTCAATACAGACAATCATCCTGTTGAGAAACTTTCAGAAACCCTCTATACAATGAACTACTTTTGTAAGTTTATACCATCACTTAGTTTACATTCAATGTTAAAGCAGACTGAATTGTACTGGAGTTGCAGTTTGAGTGGTACCCTATAGAAAAGTCAAGGGTACATCTACCCAAAGGCCTATAAACAGGAGAAAATTAACTCTTTTTCCTCAATTATACCATGTTTATTCATAAATGAGTGTTTGGAAGGTCACCAATGCCTACTCAGCCATAGTTTGAAAGGCTTGCACTAAAGTGACACAATCGAAGTCTCTTTGTCCTTATAGGGAATTTAGTCAGACGTGAAACCCAAGTTTATGTTTCAGAATGGAAATCAAACTTCTTTGATGGTCGTCTCCAGGAAGGACAAAATACTATTTCAGAGAAGAAAGACGTTTTTGACAGTGAGAGTGGTGACCTGATCTAGTTGAAGATCGCTTTTCATCGCAGGGGGCTAGCCTAGAGGATCTTTAAAGGTCACTCAAACCTTTGTTTTGATCATGCTCCTTTGTATCAGAATAATATTTGGTGGAAAGCACAGTTGACTCGTGAAAAAGCTAGAACAAGAATAGTCAGGAGACATCCTGAATATTCTGATGTCCTGACGTCAGCATCCTGGGCTGGATCAGAATGAGGGTGGTTAGCAGATTGACAGAGGTTCTTCACCCCATTTACTCGCCCTGGTAAGATAACATCTGGAGTATTGTCTCCAGTTCTAGGCCCCCCACTGAATGAGGTGGGTGCCCTGGAGACAGAGGATACAAAAAAACCCAGAGAATACTCAACACCTTCTTTGCCTCTGTCTATACTTCTGAGAGCTGTCCTGATATCAAGCCTCACACTGCTGAGGCTCCAGAGGAAGTCGAGGCAAGAGAGGAGGCTGCCTAGGTTAATGAGGACTGGATGTACACAGATCCATGGGCCCTGATGGGATGCACCTGTGTGTACCAAGGGAGACTGCAGAAGTCATTGCTAAGCCACTCTCCATCATCTTTTATAAGTCATGGGGATCAGGAGAGGTGCCTAGCGACTGGAGGATAGCAAATGGTACTCCAGTCTTCAAAAAGGGTAAGAAGGAGAACCCAGGTAACTATAGACCGTTCAACATCACTCCATCCCTGGAAAGGTGATGGAAATATTCATCCTTGATGATGTCTCCAGGCACAGCAAGGACAAGAGGATCATTAGGGACAGTCACCATGGTTTCACCAACAGGAAGTCATGCTTGACCAACCTGATAGCCTTTTATGAGGGCATAACCAGGTGGATAGATGATGGCAGAGCAGTGGAT
>JAOXOE010031419.1:0-11956 GCA_028565055.1 Phoeniculus purpureus
CTCTGCTCAGTGGCATCTAGTGATAGGACAAGGGGCAATGGGTGTGAGCTGGAACAGAGGAGGTTCCACATCAATATAAGAAGAAACTTCTTCATGGTGAAGATGACAAGAGCACTGGAACAGGCTGTCCAGTGTGGTTAAAACCCACCCGGGCACGTTCCTGTGTGAGTTGACCTATCTGATCCTGCTGTGGCAGGGGGATTTGACTAGATGATCTTTCAAGGTTCCTTCCAATCCCTAATGTTCTGTGATTCTGTGAAATGATGCTCTGGCTTAGCAAGAGTGACCAGTGGTCCATCAGAGAGTGGGTGTCTCCAGAGGGTACTGAAAACTCTGTAGATCATGCCTGATGGCCATATCAGTCTTGGTTTAGTACCTGATGGTGTTTATAGCTGCAATGTCTTTTAAAAATAGTCAAGATATTGTATTCATGTTCTGAAAGGTTTTTTATCTGTAGAGCACCTAATGTATCTTCCAGGGATGTGTGTGTTCTGGAATTTAGCATCTCAGCACAATGCCATTCCTTTTCTCGTGTCCTGTCTTTCCTTGTCTTCTTCCTGTCTTTTCCACTCCCCCCAATGTCTAAAATCAAACACTTTCTTTCCTGCCCCTCTCTCTCTCTCTGAACCTGGGAGTATGCAAAAACATAGGACAAATCTTGAAGGAAGGGGATGAGACCAGACACAGAGGGTAACCTATTTCCTTTAAATATTAGAAGAGGTGAAAAAAATATCCTAACATGAGTAGGGGGCTGTGGCATTTTGGAAATAGAAAGTTCCTGCTTACAGCTTGAGGTAGTCCAGTTGTGTTTTCCACCCAAGATCCTCCCTTTGCTCCCTCATCTTTCCCAGAGAAAGGAGAGAAGAAATTTGTAGCTCCTGCAGTGAAGCCTTGAAGGCTCTGAAAATCTGTCTTTCATAGCAAAGCAGGAGTTCTGGTTGCCACCATCCCTATCTGTAGCGGTCTGGTCGTAGCAACAGGTTCCTGGGGAAAACTCAGTGATGCAAGCAAGGCTGTCCAAGTGAAACTAAGGTGAGGATGCGAAGCCCTGAGTGATAGAGGGACCTTGACCCTGCTGCCTGCCAAAGGCAATGCATGCAATGCCAGCATTTAGGGAGTTCTCCAGGCCAGACCTAATTTTGGAAATAAGTCTAATAATAATATGTTATTATAGTATAAGTATTATTATACAATAATACATAATAATATTATATATATATAAAATAAAGGAGTCTAAAGCACTATGAAGCAACCCTCTGCCTCGCTTTAGGCACTTTTAAAAGGAGGGTGACAGAGCACTGGAAGGGGCTGCCCAGGGAAGTTGTGGAGTCTCCTTCTCTGGAGATGTTTAAAACCCACCTGAACATGTTCCTGTGTGACTTGGTCTAGGTGATCCTGCTGTGGCAGGGGGATTGGTCTATATGATCTTTCAAGGTCCCTTCCAATCCCTAATATCCCGTGATGTGAAGATTTCCTTTGTTTCGCTACGTGTAAACGTCCCAGTTAACTTTTCCCCAGATGCAGTTTATCCATCAGCATCATTGGAGGCAAAGATGAAATACTTCTCTCATGGCAGGCACTGTGTCTTTTCTCCAGTTTTACTCAAATTCAGCTTTCAAGGAAGATATATATTTTTATCTGAAGAGCACTCTTTTCCTTTTCCTTTATGACATGGTAATTTACTTCTTTTTCTGTCTCAAGCACTTGCATAATCCGAAGATTTATTATGATGATGCCTTTTACTCTTAATCTTGCACTTCACTTGGACCGCAGAAAGCTCTGATGGTTTTCTCATTTCCTCTAAATTCAGCGATAGTCCGTATTTCTTAGAACTCCAGTTCTTTATTTAACTGCTTGTCAATCACTGTGTCATTCGGGTCCGCTAGGAAATCAGGTCTTTTAAAGTTCTCTGTACAGCTGAAGTAATGAAGCTCTGCTGTGAGGTTGTGCAGGTCAGTATTCGACCCTCGCAGTTCATCATCGCCCTGCACCCTTCCAGAATTAAAAGACTTGAACACCATCCATCCACTTATTTTTAACACCCAGATCAAAGCCAATAGAAGACCTTGCTGAAGTTTATTATAACCTCTCAGTCCTTAAGGGAAAAGACAACAAGTCATTCACAGGAAGCACTTAGAAAGGCTTTAGTAGACTCTACGTAAACTGCATTCGGAGCTGAGACAATAAAATTCTGCCTTTTGTTTCATGGAACTTTTAACCTCCTCTATGAATCAGGGTTAATCTGTGTAGGGAATTAGCAACTTCAGTCAAACGTCTTACAGAATTGAAAGCCAGCAGCATTACTTTTGTGGTCCAGGCCACTAATCTGGATGTTATGCTCCAAGGTAAGGAGGTGTTTATGGCTGTGTATTTGCTTTGATTTGCTGGATTAATGAATTTGTACTAATTAATCGCTGTTTGCTATCCTATGGGGACAGGCTGCAAGAGTTGGGGTTGTTCAGCCTACAGAAGGCTCCAGGGAGACATTACAGCAGCTTCCAGTACCTGAATGGGACCAATAAGAAAGCTGGGGAAGGGCTTTTTACAAGAGTGATAGGAAGAGAGGAAATGGCTTTAAGCTAAAAGAGAGAAGATTGAGAGTAGATATTAAGAGGAAATTCTTCACAGTGAGGGTGCCAAGGTTGTCCAGGGAGGTTGTGGCAGCTCCACCCCAGAATTGTTCAAGGCCGGGTTGGATGGGGCTCTGGGCAAGCTGGTCTGGTGAGAGGTGTGGCTGCCCATGGCAGGAGCTTGGAACTAGATGATCTTAAAGGCCCCTTCCAACCCAGACCATTCTATGATTCTGTGATCACTTCAAACACTAGGTAGGGTGAGTTGTCTGTTGTTTTCTGGGTATTGTCGCTTCAGTTAGAGTGTCACTCCAGTCTCTTTTCTATAAAGAGAAAGAGTGCGCTCCTTTCTCTTTAGGACCACGTTGTGGGATTGTAGCCAGCATTGAGAGAAGAACTTTTGTCCCCACATTTCCTGCTTAAGAGAAATTACTCCCCTTTACTCTGGTGAGGAAGATGGTGAGACAACAAACGAATGACCCTTTATTTTAGCAGCATTTCCACCTTGTCCTTTAGACTCTAATGACTGCAGTGAAGGGGTTCTCTATGTGATTGGCCAGTAGCCCATGGAGCTCCTTCTGCTTTGAACTATTTGGATGAATATGAAAGGAAGAGAGAGAGAGGCTATCATGAATTACATCCCCACCAGGAAGAGGAAAATAAATTTCAAGTCTGAAGGACACCAGTTACTCAATTAAACATGTTTATACCTACACACAAAGCAACCTTGGCTCATGTTCATACACAGCCAGAGCAGGCGGAACACCTAAGGATTTTCTCATGGAGCATGAGATCACCAAATGAACCCAACTCTAGTGTTCTAGCTAGATGTTCCCTTTGGAGAGAGAACTTTTCTTCTTTGAAAAGTATTTTATGCCTTAGACAAGAAAAATCACCCTGACAACTCACCCAGGGCTGGCACTGTTATCCGCTCCTCAGCTTCTGGATCAAGCGTAGACTTCACATAGGAGTGCATTGGAGGTAGAGTCGCAAATCCCATACACAGAGCTGGGGTCTTCTGTTAAGAAACAGTTCCCACAAAACATTTCCTTGAGTGGCTCAATGTGGCAAAAATGACTTGCTCACGCAGACTTAAACCCTCTCCTTGATCATGCCAGCCATCTTCCTACTGCAGGTTGCTGTGGTGTGACCTTTCACCCAGTGGGACTCAAACCAAGGAGCTTCTAGCTCGTAAAACTGACACTGTTCCCATGGACACGCAACAGCTGGAGGTCCCTTCCCATAGTCCTACTCACCAAGGGAATTTTTGGAACTCAGAACTCTGTTGCCTCCAGAGTCTCCAACTTTGGGGTGTTTCTGCAGCCAGCTACGGAGCAGATTCTGTCTCACACAGCTCTCCTGTTGTTTGGGATGAGTGAGATACAGTTCATTTTCCATCTGTATTTGTTTTCCTCCCTCTCTCTCTCTCAGTGGAGAGTGGGATTTAGTTTTTGTGGTGTCAGAAGCTCAGTGGGTTTCTATCACAGCAGGAGAAAGGGGCAAGGGGGAAAAGCAGCTGGATGGGGGCACGAGGCTCCTGGCTGCAGTTTTTCCTATCTCTTAAAACCCTTTTCTGTTAATAAATTCCTTCTATTTATAACAATTCTGTGGGTTTTGCTTTGGACCCTGAGAGGAATAAGCAAAACCAGGACATAGTCACAGAAACTCTTGGCGAGACCCAATGTTCCTTCTGGGTTTGGGGAGCCTTTGGGTGTGTTTCCCCAAACCTCTGAAGACTTAGCGAAACACACGTTGGATGAGAAAAGACTGGACAGGAGGAGGGAGGGCAGTGTGTGTTTAAGAAGATGAAGACCATTCAACAATGGAAGATGGTAACTTCAAAGTGCATGTTAAGATGAGAGGTGTACAAGAAGTGAATAGAAATGTCTCTGTGTGGAGTTAAAGGACAAAGAATCTCTTCAGCTCTTTTCAGGGACTTGAAGGAAATGTTTCCTTTGAATTAGAAGGGACCAGTCCACGGATCCACTCACAATAGCAGGAGGATGAAGAAGGAGTCTTAATATAGAGGCCTTGGAACGGGCTGCCCAAGGATGTGGTGGAGGCACTGTCTAAGGAGGGGTTCAACAAATGGGCAGACAGGGTGTTTCAAGAGATGGGGTAGTGGTTGGGGGTTGCAAGGCTGACAATTGGACTTGATGATCTTGAAGGTCTTTTCAGACCTTGATGATTCTATGATGCTTGTCTATATGGACACTATGTCCAACAAGATATGATGATAGGACTAGAGTCTGTAACTTGCAGGACACAGAACTGCTTGAGAGAGTCCATCACAGAACCACAAAGATGATGAAGGAACTGGAGCATCTCCCTGATGCTGAAAGGCTGAGGGAGCTGGGTCTCTTGAGCTTGGAAAAAAGGAGACTGAAGGGTAACCCCATTAATGTTGATAAATATGGAAAGGGTGGGTGTCAGGAGGATGGAGCCAGGCTCTGCTCAGTGTCATCCAATGACAGGACAAGTGGCAATAGGTGTGAGCTGGAACATAGGAAGTTCCACACCAATCTGAGAAGGAACTTCTTCCTAGTGAGGGTGACAGAGCACTGGAAAGGGCTGCCCAGGGGGGTTGTGGAGTCTTCTCTGGAGACATTTAAAACCCACCTGGATATGTTCCTGTGTGACTTGATCTAGATGATCCTGCTGTGGCAGGGGGACTGGACTGGATGACCTTTTGAGGTCCCTTCCAACCCCTAACGTTCTCTGATTCTGTGAGACAAGTAAGATGCAGAGAACAGGTCTGTGCCAAGTAGAGTCATCTCATACAGTTGATTGAAAAAATCAAACTGTGTGTGATACGACCACAGAACTGGACTGGAGAGACTGTGGCTGCAGTGCAGGGAGCACGTTTAGAGGCTGGGAAAGGATGATGAGAAGAGCAGCTCTTCCTGTTTTCAGGCAGTTGAGTGTGCAGCCTTAACCATTAACAGACTTCATGGTGATGGGAGAGTCTGCCTTTTAAAAATGCTAAGGATGTCAGGCACAGCAGGAGGCCAAAGTGAGAGCTTTAAACCATCATTTACACAAACCCCAAAGTGAAAACTTCAGACAGCAAAATTTGAGGGGCCCATGCAATGGTTCTTGCTTCCTGCTGAGCCTGGTCTTAATGAGGCACAGGCAGAGAAAAGCAGCTGTAGTGGTGAATTTAGGGACACCTGGGGGTTAATTTAGAATTTCTGAGAAAGAAGGTACTGGCTGGGATGAAAAGCTCCTCCTCAGCTCCATCTACACAGATTTATGTTCAACATAGAATCAGAGCCACAGGGTTGGAAGGGACCTCCAAAGGTCATCTAGTCCAACCCATCTGCAACAAGCAGGGACACCCATTTCCTTTTCAGAGGCACCTTAAGTCAGAGGCCCAAGTGGCCACATAAAAACTCCTTCCAGGACACCGTTGTGGGTCTCTCCTTCTTTAAGAGGACATCAGAAGAAGAATTGCTTTTCTTATTTTCTTGTCTGTGCCACCCCCACATCATAAGCAGTTGTTTCGCTTTGGTTGACCAAGACTTAAAGAAATTATCGGCAACCGGATAAAGTATCAAAGATCGTTTAGAAACAGGAGTTTGCAGACAAAAAGGAGTTGAAAGTAGGAAATGAGGCTCCCGAAGGTCTTTATGGACCCTGCCAGGCAGTTCTCTCGCACTAGATGTCACTGTTAGACCTCTTAAAATATGGGGGCTGTGCCTGCAATACAGCCTCATGCTCTGGGACCCACTAGACTAATGACAGATGCTCTCTGTGTTAATCCCACAGGGGATAAGGGAAAGGGGATTAGAGAGAGTTATGGATTGGGAAACTGTTTTAATTAAAATAATAACAATGAAATTATATTTATACAGATATTCAAAATCCAGTATCAAACCCAACCCCCCTGATGGCAGCTACATCACTGCCAGTGATGATGCTGTGGGCAGATCACAGAACATTAGGGATTGGAAGGGACCTCGAAAGATCATCCAGTCCAATTCCCCTGTCACAGCAGGATCACCTAGACCAACTCACACAGGAACATGGCCAGGTGGGTTTTAAATATCTCCAGTGAAGGAGACTCCACAACCCCCCTAAGCAGACCCTTCCAGGGCTCTGTCACCCTCACTGGGAAGAAGTTCCTTCTCACATTGATGTGGAACCTCCCATGCTCCATCTCACACCCATTGCCCCTTGTCCTATAGTTGGATGAGCCTGGGCAGCCTGTTCCAAGGCCTCCTCACTCTTTCTGGAAAGAAACTTTCCCTAAGATCCCATCTGAACCTCCCCTGACACAACCTGATCCCATTTCCTCTTGTCCTATTGCTAGTCCCTAGGGAGAAGAGGCCAACCCCTGCCTCAAACCAGTGTGTGACATGTAGAAAAGCCAATGCCTGCTTTGATTACTGCCAACACCTAATCACTCAGGAGTTCCTGAGCTACACAAAAGCTCTGAACGCTTGGCTCTGAGGTTTTGTGAGGCAGATATATAAACAAGACCAAACGTATTCCAGGCTGTGGAAGGTTCCCTATGACTTTGTGTTGTCTCAGAGGATATGTGGCCGCATGCCAGGCTTGTTCTCTCAAAGCTTTTTTCCCTTCTGTTTTCATTACTGCACCTACTCCACATCTTCATCTACTCTGCACTAGTGAGACCACATCTGGAGTATTATGTCCAGTTCTGGGCCCCTCAGTTCAAGAAGGACACGGAGCTGCTGGAGGGAGTCCAGCATAGAGCAACAAAGATGATGAAGAAAGTGGAGCACATCTGTTATGGGGAAGGGCTGAGGGAACTGGGTCTCTTGAGCCTGGAAAATAGGAGACTGAGGGGTGACCTTCTTAATGTCTATAAATATGTGAAGGGTGGGTGTCAGGAGGATGGAGCCAGGCTCTTCTGAATGTCACCTCGTGATAGGACAAGGGGCAATGGGTGTGAGCTGGAACATAGGAGATTCCACATCAATCTGAGAAGGAACTTCTTCCCAATGAGGGTGACAGAGCACTGGAAGGGGCTGCCCAGGGTGGGTTGTGGAGTCTCCTTCACTGGAGACGTTTAAAACCTGCCTGGACATGTTCCTGTGCAACTTGATCCAGGTGATGCTGCTGTGTCAGGGGGATTGGACTGGATGATCTTTCGAGGTCCCTTCCAATCCTAATGATTCTATGATTCATTTCCACCCGCCTGCCACCAGAGCTCCCTAAGAGCACTGTTAATGCAGCACTGAGCTGCGGCAGAAAGATGCGACTGAAAGTCCTGCATCCCCTGCTGCAGGAGGCCTGGCTCATGTGCCTGGCGACTTGTCAAGATGCTGATTGATAACAGCAGTGCTATCGAAGCACCATCCAGCCCACAGAGGCGAGCTGCACACATTTCGCCTGCTAAACCAGGACAAAAGCTTGGACAACCATGTTGTTTGTTAAGCTTGTGCGTGGGGTAGGGGAAGGAGTCATCTCATCAAAGCATTTTCCTAATAGGTAGTAGAAATAGGGAACTGAAACATCAAAACCGGTAACATTCTGTGTACTTCAGGCTGCTCAGAGTAGTGGTAAATGGGGCAGAGTCTAGTTGGAGGCTTGGATCTCGACGAGTCCCCCAGGGGCTGGTACTGGGAGCAGTCCTATTCCATCTATTCATTAATGACTTGGATGAGGGACTAGAGAACCCTGTCAGCAAGTCTGCTGATGACACAGAGCTGGGAGTAGTGGCTGACACCCCAGCAGGCTGTGCTGCCATCCAGCGGGACCTGGACAGGCGGGAGAGTTGTGCAGGGAGACATTGAATGAACCATAACAAGGGCAGTGTGGAGTCTGGCATCTGGGCAAGAACAACCCCAGGGACCAGTACAGGGTGATGACTGACCTGTTGGAGAGCCCTGAGGATAAACAGACCTGCGGAGAAAGGAGTGGAGAAAGAGACCTGCGGATCCTGGTAGCCAGCAGGATGGCCATGAGCCAGCAATGGGCTCTTGTGGCCAAGAAGGCCAATGGCATCCTGTGGTGGATCAGAATGGGGGTGATTAGAAGGTCGAGAGAGGTTCTTCTCCCCCTCTACTCCGCCCTGCTGAGAAAGCATCTGGAACATTGTGTCCAGTTCTGGGCCCCTCAGTTCCAGAAGGACAGGGAACTGCTGGAAAGAGCCTAGCACAGAGCCACAAAGATGATGGAGTATCTCCCTGATGAGGAAAGGCTGAGGGCCCTGGGTCTCTTGAGCTTGGAAAGAAGGAGACTGAGGGGTGACCTCATTAATGTTGATAAATAAACTCTGCTCAGGGGCACCGAATGACAGGACAAGGGGCAACATGTGTGAGCTGGAACATAGGAGGTTCCACATCAATATGAGCAGGAACTTCTTCACAGTGAGAGTGACAGAGCCCTGGAACAGGCTACCCAGGGGAGTTGTGGAGTCTCCTTCACTGGAGTTGTTTAACCCTGACTGGGAAGAACTTCCTCCTCCTATTGATATGGAACCTCCTATGCTCCAGCTCACACCCATTGCCCCTTGTCCCAAGGCTGCCATAACAAACAGCATTTTTAACCCTAGATTATTTTAAAATAATTGTTAATCATATTTTAATAAATCATAGGTGATTCATTTTAATGATAAATGTGAAGTCATTCACTCGTAATTCCAGCCCATTGAAAATTTGGTTCTATAACACAGGCTTCAGACAGATTATTTGTGCTGTTTTATCAGGGTCACCCCGGACTCCTGAATCCTCCTCTTAGCTCAGCTTTAAATGCCATTTCCCACCAGCTGCTAGGATCTGTTTGAAAGATCCAGTCCTGTTTCTGTGTCTTATTATTCTACCAGCAGCTGAATGTCAAGCATCTTCTGGTGTCACCAACAGGAGCTGCTCCCTTAACTTGGTGAGAGAAGTAATGACCCTGCAAATCAATTTATGGCCGAGTATGTCGTGCTGTGTATTCACGCTGCTACCTGATTGATGCTGGGTGTGGAAGTCACGCTAGGAAACACTTCGCTGTCATTGCACATTGACAGGAGCAATTGCCATGAACACAAACACCCTCGGAGCCCCTAAGCGGTGTTTGGAAAGCTGTCCTCTAAAAGGAAGTCCTCATGGTTTTCGCACTGGAACAAACTTTCACATCTTTTACAACACTTCAGAGCAATGTTGTCTTCAAACTAACATGAAAGCAAGCACAGAGGTAATTTAATATGTGTGAAGATATTCAATAGGGAGAAGCTATGAGCTGAAAAAGGACATCAGCACTTTCAGGAACTCTCAGTAACAGCATTCATAGCACATGGGGGGTTTTCCCTTCTGAGAATTCACAACTCCTGGCATTAAGAACAGCAGACACAGAGCTGCTGGAGACACTCCAGTGCAGAGCCACAAAGATGATGAAAGGAGTAGAACATCTCCCTGATGAGAAAAGACTGAGGGAGATGGGTCTCTTGAGCTTGCAGAAATACAGACTGGGGGGTGACCTCATTAATGTTGATAAATATGTGAGGGGTGGGTGTCAGGAGGATGGAGCCAGGCTCTGCTCAGTGGCATCTAACAATAGGACAAGGGGCAGTGGGTGTGAGATGGAGCATGGGAGGTTCCACATCAATGTGAGAAGGAACTTCTTCCCAGTGAGGGTGACAGAGCACTGGAAGGGACTTCTCAGGGGGGTTGTGGAGTCTCCTTCTCTGGAGACATTTAAAACCCTCCTGGCTATGTTCCTGTGCAACTGGATCTAGGGCATCCTGCTGTGGCAGGGGGATTGGACTGGATGATCTTTCGAGGTCCCTTCCAATCCCTAATGTGCTGAGATTCTGGGATCTCTGATGACACTTGGCTCTTGACAGCCTGGTGGAAAACAGAGGTTGAAGAAGTCCAGACTCAAAATATGGTGCAGGTTATCAATACTAATACAACTCTATCATCTGACTCAGGAAAGTATTCTTCTATCGACACTACCTTGGCTCAATAAGAGTAGAAGAGCAGAGCACAGGATTGTCGTAGCTCAAGAGAGTACTGAAAAGCGTAGATCTTATCTGATCAAAGTGTTGTATGGTAGATGAAGTATAGGAGGTGTGGTGAGATGGTTTCCATGCTCCTCTCCAGCTTTAGAAGTCCTGATTTTATAAGAAGTGGCCAGACTGATAGCTCTGGAGCCTGAACATTTCTTTTCACCAGAACAGCAGATACCACATCATAAGCATCAGTGCGCAGATCCTTCCTTAGAAGCCTGAATCCTTCTCGTAGGGCCCAGAAAATGTCTTGCGAGGTGCCCATTCTTCAGGGGGACAAAGAGGTGGGGTGATACCTCACGAAATCTAGATACTGTCTGTCACTGAAAAGGAGTAGTTCTACTATTTTATAGACAGAGGACCAACTCATGGAGCTCCTAATAGTTAACAGATGGCATTACTGCTGGCTACTAGATGCTAGGTCATATCTGAACCTCATGACCCAGAACTAAAGGGCTCCGTATGCTCTCACTGTGTCTGTCTGGTGTGCTCACTAGTCATGACCCTCCTAGTGAAATGAGGCATTTTCCTCCAAGCAGGAAGATCTCATACTCGCTATTAAATGAAACAACTGTCTTGACATTTCAGTGCTGCCGTTGGTTTCAGCTCTTGCAACGTGCTGCTTATCGCACGTTGGTTTTACCCTTGGAGTGACAACGGGGGGAAAATGTACTTGGTGAAACTGAGTAAGTCATGAAGACAGGGAAGAGTCTCTTAGAAGAGAAGCTCTCTCTAGCTCCTAGTCAGCCCATAAGCTACAAGTTAGGCTAGGATGACTTTTTTTAATTCTCACAGATGAGTAATATCAGTCTTCATGTCTGCTATATGAAATGACAAACCTTAGGGTTGGTTTAGGCTGAAACTGTCTGGATTTTGTCAGTTACACAGAATCAAAGAACATTAGAGATTGGAAGGGACCTCGAAAGATCATCCAGTCCAATCCCCCTGCCACAGCAGGATCACCTAGACTAAGTTGAACAGGAACACGTCCAGGCAGGTTTTAAACAAATCTACAGGAGACTCCACAACCCCGCTAAGAAGCCCCTTCCAGTGCTCTGTCACCCTTACTGGGAAGAAGTGCCTTCTCAGATTGATGTGGAACCTCCTCTGTTCCAGCTCACACCCATTGCCCCTTGTCCTATCACAAAATGACATTCAGCAGAGCCTGGCTCCATCCTCCTGACACCCACCCTCCAAGTATTTATAGACATTTATGGGGTCACCCCTCAGTCTCCTCTTCTCCAAGCTCAAGAGACCCAGCTCCCTCAGCCTCTCCTCATAAGGGCGGTGCGCCACTTCCTTCATCATCCTCATTGCTCTATGCTGGACTCCCTCCAGCACATCCCTCTTGAACTGAGGGGCCCAGAACTGGACACAATACTCCAGACGTGGTCTCACCAGGGCAGAGTAGAGGGGGAGAAGA
>JAOXOE010031420.1:0-11955 GCA_028565055.1 Phoeniculus purpureus
TATTTATCAACATTAATGAGGTCACCCCTCAGTCTCCTTTTCTCCAAGCTCAAGAGACCCAGCTCCCTCAGCCTCTCATAAGGGAGGTGTTCCACTTCATCATCCTCGTTACTCTACACTGGACTCCCTTCAGCAGCTCTGTGTCCTTCTTGAACTGAGGGGCCCAGAACTCCAGATGTGGTCTCACTAGAGCAGAGTAGAGGGGGAGAAGAACCTCTTGATCTGCTAACCACCCCACTTCTGATCCACCCCAGGCCAGGATGCTGTTGGCCCTCTTGGCCACAAGAGCCCATTACTGGCTCAAGGTCATCCTGCTGGCCACCAGGACCCCCAGGTCCCTTTCTCATACACTGCTCTCCAACAAGTCAGTCCCCAACCTATACTGGTACTTGGGGTTTTTCTTGCCCAGATGCCAGACTCTATACTTAAGAACCCATTCACTTGAAGGCACATTCCCTGTTTCCTCAATCCTTTCCTCTTGGGGTTTAGGAGGTTTTTGTGTAATTTTCTCTATAGAGATCTTCTGTGTGCAGGATTTCCTCTAAATACTTAGGTGGGGCTGAAAACATAGTGACATGTGAGTAGAACATGTAACATGGCCAGTCATATGTAGAGTGCACAGGTTCTGGCATTGTGGGAACAGAAGTTAGTAATTCATGGAACAGAAAGTGTTCACATCCTTTGCAGTGAGGCAGCAGATAGGAAAAAGGAAACTATATTTAATGGTTAGATTCACAAGCAGTCCAAGTGCTGGATTCTCAGGCTTGCTCAGGGAGTTAGGATTCCACAGCTTCATGAGTAGGTAAGAGCAGCCTTACTTGTCAGCTGTCCAGGTTGAATCTAACTCAACATAATTCGTTTCAATAAAGTGGTTTTTTTTAAGGCCATGATACTACTAGACAGCCTTGCAGTGCAGTCTTGACTTATCTTCAGATGTAACCCGGATGGATCTGGTTTTGAGCAGCTTTAGCACAATTTCATAGACTTCAGAGAAAGACCCGTGTCCTTTGGCACTGGTCAGGGTTTGCATGTGTTTATTTTTGGTTCTCTAAACCATTGCTAAGATCTGTCTTGGTTTTTTTTCTACTCTGTGCCTATCCAGGCATCCGTTCCCCAAGGTGTTCAACCAGTGCAATAGGAACGAGCTGGAGAAGTATCTGCAGTCTGGTGGAGGGATGTGTCTCTCCAATATGCCAGATACCAGAAAAATGTATGGTGGGAAGAAATGTGGAAATGGCTACTTGGAAGAGGGAGAGGAGTGTGACTGTGGAGACGTGGAGGTAGCAGTTGTTCACATTTGGGGTTTAGTGGGACGCAATGACTTTATGATGTATTTTGCGACCACAGTTACGTGAGATGTAAGCACATTTTGTTTGTGCAGCAGACCTGCGTATCTCCCCTGTATGTGAATGTCAGTCAGTACATGCTGCAACATGTCATGTCCAAGTCGACAGGGTGTATGTAGTGCTGTGCATCCCAGAACTCAGGAGTGTTTTAATAGATATAGATGGCAGGATAGAGGGGATGAGATCATACTTTAAAAACCAAAAAGTGATCTGAGACGTTGCAGTTCCATGTACAAGTTCATTTTCTGCACAGCTCCCTCCTTTTGAGGAGAGGTGATTCTCTTAGTGCTGCATCTCATTTCTCCAAATTCATACTTTGACTAACAACACAAAAAAATGAGCTGGAATAAGCGGCTCAGACTCACCAAATAGAACCTGTCGTAACCAGTCAGTCCAATGGAGGATACGGTTATGCAGCACTGTAATTCAGTATCATGAACATGTTGTGGAAGGAAGGCTGTTACTTTGGTTGGATGTAGTTCCTTGTGTAGGAGAACAGCTAAGTATCAGCCTCATACATTAAAGATCTGGCACATAATTGTGTTGAACATCTGCCTCGTTAGCTCAGCTATGTTTCTCTGCCTTGTAGGAGTGCAGTAACCCCTGCTGCGATGCCAGCACCTGCTCCCTGAAGCTGGGTGCTGAATGTGCCCATGGCAGCTGCTGCCATCAGTGCAAGGTAGGATCTCTGGGTCTTCTTCCCAAAAGGGAAGAGGGAATAATGGTGGTGGAAGTGTGAGGATGAAAAACGGAGGGGAAAGGAGAGCAAACACATCTGAACACCAAGGTCATCTCCTCACCTGCAAGTGATATGGTCTGGTTTTTAGGTAGAACAGTTACGGGTGCAGTCAAACTAGTGGAGTCCTTTCTTCTAGCTGAATAATTGTACTGGCTCCTGTGAGAACTTGGGATGCACTGTGAATGCTGCTGGAATGGTCACACTGCCTCTCTTGAACATGTGGAGATGGGATGGTTCAGTGAATGTTCCTCTCCTTTGGCCCCAGCAGAAAACTAGACAGAGCCCTTAGAGCAAACATTCCTTCCAGGGATCAGGCTAGATGCAGTTTTTGCTGCGAACCCCCTTTTCTGGGAAGTCTCCTTTTTCAGGGAGACATTGTGCAGACAAGAAAATACAAGGGAGCCGAGCAATAATTCACTAACCTCCTTCTTTTCAGCTGATGTCTCCGGGAACTCTCTGCCGGGAAAGATCAGGACTCTGTGACCTCCCAGAATACTGCACTGGTGACTCACCATTCTGCCCCCCCAACTCTTACCAAATCGATGGGGCTTCCTGCGACGGAGGGAAGGCCTATTGCTACAGTGGCATGTGCCTCACATACAGAGACCAGTGCTTGCAGCTGTGGGGACCTGGTAAGGACACCACTTGCAGTGAAATACGTTGTCCTTTGAACAAGCAGTGTTCTGTGGCATCCTGCCATTGTTCACCCTGCGAAAGGCAGTGGTGCCTTTCATACCTGTGAGCAATGACAGTTCTGAGGAGATTTTTCTCCTGCCTTGCTCAGTTGGAGGAGACAGCAAAAACTTTCCTGTGCTCAAGCCATTCCAGAAAAAGAGCAACTGAGTGGTTGGCAGGGAGTGAGATGTGCTGCCAGGCTCCACAGGGATCAGTCACATGGGTGTCTTCCTCCATGCAGGAGCAAGGCCAGCGCCAGACGCCTGCTTCGAGAAGGTTAATGCTGCTGGAGACATCTATGGGAACTGTGGGAAGGACATCTACGGCAACTACAGGAAGTGTGAGATGAGGTACAAAGCGGAGTAGCAGCCAAGAATTGCTCATGGGATGCAACACTTTTATATTTTACAAAATACGGGCCAGTAGATAAGGCTGATCCTTGCTTTGGTTTCATTCCCTCCCTTTGCCTCCTGTGAGACCAGCTGTGTCCTTGATGCACTCAGAGCTCTTACACTGGAGCTTTATGTTTATTCTATTCCCGGCTGCTTGCATTTTAAACATCTAGTTGGTATTTTTTCAAGGCAACAGAAGAAGGGATGTTCAAATTCCCCACGTTCAATGTAGCTTTTTAACAGAGACAGAAAGCAGTGATTTGGTTGAGGATGGGGACAGTGAAATGGTACCACCAGTACCCATCAGACATGTTGCGTGGTCTAGCTCTTGGGAGGTGGTCGCTCATTTGGCACTGAACACTGATTCAGCACCGCTGCTTTAATTTAGTTGCAGAGGTGATGCTTGCAAAACATCCTTGCAAGCCAGAAATAATCACTTCATCCTTTCCTTTGAAATCAGAGATGCTAAATGTGGGAAGATCCAGTGCGAGAGCTCTGCTTCCAAGCCCCTGCAGCCCAACGCAGTGGCCATAGACACAACTATCCACATGCCGTGGACGCAGCTGAGGTGCCGAGGGACTCACGTGTACAGATCTGAGAGTGAGGAAAAGGAAATGCTGGATCCTGGCTTGGTGCTGACTGGAACAAAATGTGGGAACCATCATGTAGGTATAGTCCTGCCTGTAATGGTCCAAGGTATCACTTCCTCATCTGGAATTTGCTCTGTGGTCATCAGGCCATTCATTTCTTGTGTTCCTTTTCTACGGGATTGTTGTGTTTGTTAGAAAAATAATTGCTTAGAGGCTTCTGAGAAGCAATGGAAGAATAAACACCAAAGGCCATAGCTTAGGTCTTCGCTAGATGAAACCCAGGGCCAATGCTAAATCTGGGATTTTGCTAGTAGGCTGAGGTTGTCTTGCTTAAAGGTGAGACATGTGGTTAGAAATCAAGATACCTGCAGGCTTCTTCAGACACCTGCCACGTGGGGTTGGCCAAGCTTTTGACTTCTGAGCTCCCACTGCTCACTCTGACATGTGTTAGCTGGTACTTAGGGTATGATTATGTGCTTGTTTGGGTATGGGGTCACATACATGGCCCAGGATAGTGCTTGTGTTGCCGAGGTGCCTGGGACACCACAAGTCACAAAATAACACAAGGGAATAATAGGGTTCATAACCCAAAGAGCTAATGCTGAGGTTTTGGGTCCTCTTCTGCAGGTTTGCTTTGAGGGGCGCTGCCAGAACACATCCATCATCTTTGACTCCGAAAGCTGTAGCAAGAAGTGTCATGGACATGGAGTAGGTTTCTTCTTTTTCAACTCCATTTCTGGCAGAAGCAGGCTGGGCTGACATTCATCTCTGGATGGTTGTTCAGCTCAGTTCTAATACCAGGTTTACTTTCACTCTGGACTTCTTAATTTGCACATTCCTTTCATACTTGATGCATTTTCTGGCACTAAAGTCTTGAGTCTTCCTGCTCCAGGTCTGCAATAACAACAAGAACTGCCACTGCAACCAGGGGTGGGCCCCCCCATTTTGCAACAAGCCAGGGAGGGGAGGAAGCTTGGACAGTGGTCCCCCCATGCCTGAAGGTGAGTGGGACCAACTCTGCGGTGATAACACGTCTGTCCAAGGGACTTGAGTCAGACTGGGAGCAGAGAGAGCTTTGCAGTTAACTAACTCCACTTTCTTGCCCTCAGGCTCTTCTGCAGTCGTGATAACTCTCGCAGTCCTGGCTCCCGTTCTCCTCCTCACTGGAATCGTGTTTTTATTCTATTATCTGAAATGCTGGAATAAATTTGACATCTGTTCTCTAAAGAAGACTCCGCAGTTCAGGTAAATAAATAAACAGGTAGCCAGGGCTGTCCCTTGTCTGTTCTACACCCTCTTCCCCCTTTCAGTGTCGGGACAGAGAAATCACAAAGGCTGTGAGGAGCATAACAGAGTGGGTTTGTTGTGACAGTAAATATTTGCTTCTCACTTTTTTACTCACATCAAAATGTAATGCAAACTAAAAGGAGGAGGCATATAAAGGAAATAACACTGACTCTTTTCTCTCATTGTCAGTGACACCTCTGGAAATGGACATGCAAACCCTGCCTTCAAGTTGAAAACCCCCCAGGAGCAGAGGAAGGTAGGGGCCAGGTCACCTTCCACCCCCTGGGGGAAGATGCAGCTGCCCCAGAATGTGGGATGGGGTTCCCTCTCACACTGCAGTTTGAGAGTGGTTTCATCAGAGAGTGTGAAAAACAGACAGATGTCACCCGTGGCTGAAAGTCGGTGGGAGCTGGACTAGTATCTGTTTCTAGGGGTTTCCTTAAAGACACGAGCTGGGATTTGACCAGGGCTATGTGGCTGCTTGTCTCTCTCTTCTTATACATCCTCCTCTCAAAACTCCATAAATTGCAAACCCTGGGTTTATTTGCAAGTTGCTGGTGATGCTAATGCCCGAGTTACTCTGTTCTTTTGATTTCTGTTTTTGCCTCGTGATCTCAAATTGTCTCAGTCTAGCTAGCCAACACCTACTAGACATATACAACACAGACTGGTGTTGCAGGCAATGTGTCTCATAGACTTCAAATGTAGGTCCTCAAAAATGGAGCAGAGATGAAGGTGGTTTGAAGTGGAAATACCTAACTCCAAGGTTCTGGGTCTTCTGCACAGGTGATTGGCTTCCCTGAAATCCCCTCAAAACCTCCTCCACAGCAAGCTCCAGGGCTCCGAATAAACATGCAGCAGCCATCTGCCTTCTCCTCTGGCTACAGCTGCAGTGTGGGACAGCCAGCTGGGCCAGCACGGACAGCACCAGTGAAGGACATTGCCCGGCGGACACCTCCAAGCAGGCCAGCGCCTCCTCCTCCCAAACCCCCTGTCCCTCAGGTATGGAGTCACGCTGATGTCCTGCAGATGTGGTTTGATGGGAGGTTGGTTCTGGATGAAGTTGGTGAAGCCTCCCTAATACTGTTGGGGTGTAGAAGTTACTGCGCTCACCAGTGTGAGCTCCATCTCATCATGGGACTATTCCTCATGGGCCTCCTTGCTCTGTAGTGTAGCTGACAGTGACTGTGCTGGGCACTAGCATCCACAATTACCCTTAATTCAGATCGTCTGATACCTCTGACCTGGACCTGAAGTCAGGTACTTAGGATCACAAAGCAGCATTCGCTTAAACAAGGTCATCTAAACATTTTTTAGCTGCAAATCAAACAAGTAGTTTGCCGAGAACAAAAGGACTGTACTGACTTTCCCTAAGCAAGCCCAGCATAGCTGCTCTCACCATCTGCACCTATTTTGTCTCCTGGAAACAATCCTTTCTGAGATTACCCCTCTGAGGTGAATGAGTCTGAGGTTCAGTAGAGGACCTGCACTGCTTGGGCTGATTCTTCTGGTATTGTGCATTTGGCTATTCCCAGACTGAAGCCTCCAGAGCCTCATGCAAATGCTGATGTGGAGGAGAAATGGGATCTTCAGGGTGCTGCATAGGAAACATTAGATGTAACCCAGATTCACCCCATCAGTTCATGTGAGATTTCTACCCATAAGATCATTTTGAGGGTAATAAGGAAAGGGTCTTGATTTACTTCTTTTGCTGACTGTTTCATTCTAAGCTTAGCACAGACCTCACGTTCTTATGGAAAAGATGTCAAATCACTCAGACTGCCTTAAACCCATTTTACCAACACGCTTCCCTACCAGCTTTATGAGGTTAGGGCCAGCAAAGAAGCAAATGGCTCAGGAGGCTGGCTGCCAGGCAGACTGTCTCTGAAGGATATAGAGGAAAACAAACTCAAAATATTTTCACGAATGGGATTTGTTTCTAGCTCCATTGTTCCTGTGAACAGCCGGCACTTCAGCAGGAAAGAAAGCTAAAACAAAAGCAGGAAGCTGACTGTAGTCAATAAGGAATAGGTATCCTTCCCAGCTGGTTGTTGACAAGTTCCCCACAGTCTCCACTGTGTTCCCTCCCCAACACATCTAGTCTCTTTGTCTCAGTCAGCCCTGCTGGATGGAGCACTTTTCCTAGGATTGCCAAAAGACATCTTGCCATTTCTGGGTGAGGGGAGAGCCACAAGATGTAGAAGGTACAGGGGAAATAATTACCTTCACTGTTTGCTAGCTTCAGTGTCCTTCCTAGATGTTTACACTATCTGCCAGCTCTGCTCTCTCGCTATTCCTATAGGAGCTCTTTGGACCTGGCAATTGGTGGAATTTAGTCTGCCTTTGCCTTCCTGCAGTCACCGAGCAAGGTCCTAGGAGAGCAACAGATCCCCAAACATCGGCTGATGCAGCCGTTGAGCATCGTGTTTGTGCACAGTCTAGGGACACTGCAGGGTTGTTGGGCGCCCTCCAAGCTGAGAGTGCAGCTGTGTTTGTTAAATCAGTGCTTTTAAGCCAGCGACTTCCCACAGAGACTAATAGCAGGCAGTGAGTTCTTGTCTGGGTAACTTCTCCCCAGGGACATGCTTTACACTGAAATTCATTAGACAAGTGGCAAGTATACTGCTCCGAGTATCCTATGAGGGACATCTGTGTGCACAAACAAAGTCATAACTGCCTGTAGGTGGGTGCAGGGTCACAGGTGTTTGTACGGGCACACGTACATACGTGTGTGTAGAGTTTACAGGCATTGTATGAGCAATCGTAGAGTGACTGTGTGTGAAATGCTGCCACCTTTAAGTGCATCAATACTGTTGCTAATTAAAAAAATTACTTGCCTATTACTTGCAAAATTCAAGGCTTAAAACTTCCAGTAGCCAGGATATGGTGTGCTTTCAGCCCACGGCTCCATTTAGGAGGCAGATCAAGATAACACTGTGACCTTCTTTGGATCCAGCAGCCTAAGGCCATCCAGTCTTCACGAACTCTGATGGGTGAAAAACTCATACGTGCTGAAAACACTAACGACATGTACAACGCTGTGAGACACAGTAGCAGCCACCTGCACTCCCCTCCTGCTTCAGAGAGGTCTTTGCAAGAATGGTTTTACCTGTGTCCTGTCAGCCCTTTGCCTCAGGCAGGGATGCTGCAGGTGGAGCTAAGATGGAGTCTGTAAAATTTAGCCCCAGGGACAATTCCATGGCTACATGGTTAAAAACAGACTAAGTCCAAAGCAGAGACACTGAGGTGTGCAGCTGCATATCCCATCTGCTCTCTCAGACCTACAACAAAGAAGACTCCTCGAGAAGTCTGAAGGACCTGTGACCATACCCAGAAGTTCAGACCATATAAAGTGAATGCAAATACCACCTCTGTTTTCAGGAGAGTTCAAAACCTTTTCTTTCTCATGTAGGATATTTCTCGACCCCGACCACCCCAAAGAGCTTTACCAGCTAATCCTGTCCCAGCCAGACCCAGAGCCTGGCCAGGAAACAGCCCGGCCATCTCACTGCCTCCTGCACCCCCCAGAACCCCAGGACGGATCCAGCCTGCGATGGAGGTAGGCACTGGGTGAGGTGATGGGAATCACAGCAATGTACCCTCACCACTGGGAAGTACAAGTTCTCTAAAGGGAGAAACCTTGCTCTGGTCCTGGAAAATACCTCTTTGCACAGTCCCAGCAGGGGGAATGTAAAGGCTGTTGGGTTGGTTACCTTTATTGCAGAGGTCTCTGTTTTCACCTGTTCCTTATTTAGCATTTACTGGGTTAAGCAAAACAGTTAATTCAGTCTCTCAGATCACAGAATCATAGAATCATCCCTGAGCTCTCTCTCAGGTAAGACATTTGGGGAGGGGGCAGTGCAGTGGGGGAGACAAGGTGTGTGTGATGTGAAAAGCAGCAGAACTGGAAGATCTTTACAAGGCTTGAGGACCCCAACAAGGAACAGCAATTCTCTCTGGTCATGGCTAAGTAGATGCTTTCTCTGCAGGGAGTGTTTCCCCTAAATGTACTTAATACAGACAGTTGATAAGGGACTGGTAGTCATGGTGCTCTTGATGGGAGGGTTTCCTCTGTGGTGCATTAGGGTGTGAATGCGACTGAGCAGGGACAGGCTTCCCCTGGCTGGCTGTAACATCAGCTCCAGGAGAGCAGCTTTGCTCCTTCGCCAGTGCTCACTCCTCTCACACTTCCTCACTTCCCATCTCACCCAGAACACTGGTGTTGGGACGGCAGGAGCAGCGAACGTCTTGAAAGTGGGACAGCCAGGCTCCCGTGGGCACTCCTGAAGCATTCTGTTCCTGGGCTGCTGTGACCCTTGCAGGGGACTGGATGGCTTTCATCACCCAAAAAACCCTTCACAACCACAGACAGCATCTTGGTTCCTCTCCTTTGACCTCACCTGCTTCCTATGAGACAAAAGCTGCAGTCAGGCTTGGCAGGTGTGTGCCCAGGAGTGGAGCCGGTACACGCCAAGCTGAACTCAGCACTCTGCCAATAGCTTTTTCCATACAGGAATGACTCCTTTATATGGTATTTAAATATTATTGTGCAATATCCAATGCAGGGATGAGCTGATGGGGTTTTCACATGTTTTTAAATCAGTTATTTAAATGTTACCAGGGAGAACAAGCTGTGAGTGCAGGTGCTGGCCCTGATGGGCTTTCATGTAAGACCCAAGACCTCTTGGCTTCCTCAGCCCAACTTGCAGCTGCAGGAGCCTATGTTGGTGCTATACAGAAACCACTGCCTCTTAGGAGAGCAGAAGGCAGCTGTGGATAACTTTCTTCAGCTTATTTTCAGTTTACAGTGGGTGGCAAGTGGGGCCACAACAGGGAGCATACCGTCGGCGTATTCCTGGTTAAAATAACTGATGGGTCACCATGGATTTTTGGTTAGCTTTACCAGTAGATTAACTTGCCTCATTATTCCTACCTTCAGCAAGAGCATTGCAAGTGGTTTGCCTTGCCTCAGTGCTGTAAGACCTGAGGGCATCCCCAGTGTGTGCTCTCATCCATGTCATTGGGACACAGTCAAGGTACGACAGGGAAACTCTGGCCAACATACAGAGCAAATGGCCAGTAGGAAGCTCATCAAAAGCCTCCTCTCCAGTATGCGGTACCGTGAATCATCAGTGGACACTTTTGCACATGTCTCCTCAGGCTTTGGTCTGTGCTGAGCAGTAATTCAGCAAGAGCTGTCTGCTCCCCATACCAGTGAGAAACCCACCTAAAACCTGCCCAGGTGGTAAAGCTGCAGAAATACTAACACAACACATGGTGCTTTTGTAGGGCAGCTCATCTTCTCCAGGTTTTTAATGCAGGACATGGATGGAGAGGGCTGTCTGTGTGCACTTTGAGCAGCTGATGGTTCTGACCCTGAGGACCCTCCCTTAAGGATTTGGTTATTTTTCTCATAATAAACTTTGTATGGCTTTTTCTCAGGATTTTAAATTAAGACCTTTTGTTACGCCAATTTTTTTTTCCTTTAAATGATCTCCTAGGAGAACACAGGGAATTCTGGAACTATGGTTACAACAGTTCTGTTGTGTCTGATTTATGATGGACTCCTCAAACAGAGTGATTGCTGCTGCACATGTGAGAAACTGTAGTATTGGCATAAAAAGTCTTGTCTGATGGTTCCCTTTCCCTAAGCTTTACTGATTGAGAAATAGCCCAGATAAAGTCTGAGCACTCACTCCATCTGTAGTTACACATAGACGAACATTCGTAGGATACAAACCACACTTTTCACAACTTTACTACCTCTTTCTCCACAAGGAAACAGTACACAGGGTGTGTCTTGAATTTCTGGTTGCTTATTCATTTTCTTCATGGTTTAGGACCTTTTCTCACCTTCTATATGCCTGGAAACCAAACCACCTAAAGTACTTCTCTCTGAAATAAGGTATGGCAAGTGAAAGACATCAGCTTCCTAATCTGTTCTGTCTTTATCTGTACATGCCCCTGCTTGTTGTAAGGGGGTGTTGGGCTAGATGACCTTTGGAGGTTCCTTCCAACCCAATACATTCTATCATTCTATTACCTTGTATTATTATTCAAACAAGCCCCAAATTTGTTGTTTCTTGGGGTGCAGGTAATGTGGCTATGTATTGGCATGTTTTACTGCTCACAGCTGGAGCAGTGAGCTGGGCACACACCATTCTTGTATCACAGTAGTTAGTGCAGATTCAACCACAGGAACTTGATCTCACACCTGAAGACAGCAGCACCCAGCTTCTGCCTCAGCCCCTGATCTTTATCGAATGTCTACCCCAAATCACTTGAGAATATTTCTCGCTGCATTTTATGTAAACATGGGTTCAAGGTTTAAGAAAACTTCCCCTGGACACAACAAAGCTCAGAGAACAACAGGACGTCCCCAAATCCTAATGGCAAACTTTATCGCTGGAATATCACAAAGTCTCCAAAATGTAGCGTCAAGTAAGTCCTTTTAATTTTGTGTACGTGTGAAAGAGGAGTGAATAAGGACAGGGGAACTGCAGGAGAAGGAAAAGATGGTAATACATGAGTTTTTTGGGAAGACAATGTCACTTGGGAGAACAGAAACCAAAACACATCTCACTTTCCCATGTCTACATCGTAATGGTTTACAATAATGCTCTCTGTGCATCTATGCAAATACTTGAAGAATGCAATTCGTTGTGCCTTCTGCCTCGTTTTAATAAATTTGGGAGTTGTCATTAACAAACGTTCTGTCACCGTGTGCTGTTGTGGTTCCAGTCTTCGTTTACCTGCGGCATTTGTCTGGGGGTGGCAGGATATCTGCAGGAAAGGCTTTTATGGAATGCAGTGCTAGGCAGTGAGAAGGATGGGTCCCACTTACAGTCTAAGGAAGGGCAGATCCTGCCTCTCCAACCTGATCTCCTTCTATGATCAGGTGACCCGCTTGGTGGATGTGGGGAGGC
>JAOXOE010031421.1:0-11954 GCA_028565055.1 Phoeniculus purpureus
CCCTCTTGATCCACCCCTGGACAGTTGATCTGTCAATACATTCCAGCTGCTCTCCACCAGCCCACCTTGTAGGCCTGTCTCTCCTGAAAAGGACTTAGCTGTCCATGATCACATGCCAGTCATACTAGCTGTCACACTTTGTCTTTATAATTGCCACTAGATCATAATCAACTGACTCCTCCTGCTTATTCCCCATGCTGCATGCATTGGTGTACAGGCATTTCAGGTAGCGAACTGAGTGCTCAAATTTTACCCTAGGACGGTGGTTTTCATTAAGACCAGAGTGCTGTCCCAATGGTGTGCACTCAATGCCTGAATGTTTGAACAACCCAAGCTCTTTTGGCTTCTCTTCATAGCAGAGGTGTTCCATCTCTTTTATAATTTTAATGGTGTTTCTCTGCACCTGCTTCAACAGGTTCGTATTTTTCTTGTACTAGGAGCACCAGAACTGGACACAGTCCTCTAGGTGGGATTTCATTGCTTAGCAGATGGGAAGAATCTCCTTCTTTGCCCCAGTGGCCACAATTCTTTTGATGCAGCCCAGAATATGGTTGGCTTTCTCTGTTGTGAGTGTACGGTTTTTGCCTCATGTAAAATTTTTCTTCTACCAGTACCTCAAATCCTTCTTCACAGGCCTCCACTAGTGCCTTCATCCCCCAGCTTGTATTGATGCCAGAATTTTCTCTGGCTGAGGTGTAGGACCTTGCACTTGGCCCTTTTGAAGTTCATGAGGTTCACACAGGTCACTCTGGATGGCATCTCTCTGTTGTGTCAACCACACTACTCAGCTTGATGTAATCTGTAAACTTGCTGGGTGTGTTTTCAGTCCCACTATGTCACTAATGAACATGCTAAATAATATTTGTCCTGTTATGACTCTTCAGGACACTACTTGTCACTGGCTTCCACTGGAACATTAAACAATTACCTCTTTGCAACTGACTGATCTGTTGATCGGGTCCAGGACTGAGATTAAGTAATTAATGCAATTAATGTGTTAATGAGCCAAAACAAAACAAGGAGGTCTTAATATCACTTTTAAAGTGGTAAGCAAAAAATTAAAGAACATCTCTTTAGTGTTGAAAGAGTTGGCATATCTGCTCGCCAAGCCATTTTCCATTATTTACTCAAAATCCTGGCTAACTGGGGAGGTCTCAATGGACTGGAAGGTGGCAAATGTTACACCCTTCCACAGTAAGGGCAGAAAGGAGGATCGAGGAAACTGCAGACCTGTTAGTCTGACCTCGGTACCAGGGAAGGTCATGGAACACATCACCTCAAGTGCCATTGCACTTCACAGACAGGACAAACAGGGGATCAGGCCCAGTCAACATGGGTTTATTAAAGGCAGGTCCTCCCTGACGAACTAGATCTCCTTCTATGACAGGATGACCTGACTATTGGACAAGGGAAAGGCTGTGGGTATTGTTTACCTGAACTTTCAAAAAGCCTTTGACACTGGTTCCCATGGAATTCTCCTTGATAAACTAGCTGCTCATGGCTTGGACGAGCACACAATCTGCTGGATAAAACACTGGTTGAACAGATGGGCCCAAAAAGGGGTGGTTAATGGAGTTAAATCCAGCTGGCAGTCTTTCACAAGTGGAACGCCTCAGGGCTCGTTGTTGGGACCATCTCTGTTTAACATCTTTATTGATATCTCAATAAGGACACAGAGTGTATAATTAATAAGTTTTCAGATGACACCAAGTTAGGTGGGAGTGTTCATCTGCAAGAGGGCAGAGAGGGTCTTCAGAGACACTTGGATAGATTGGAGAAATGGGCAATGTTAATAGCACAATCTTCAATAAGGCCAAGTGCCAGGTCCTGCACTTGGGCTACAGCAATCCCATGCAACACTACAGGCTTGGGGAAGTGTGGCTGGAGAGCCGTCTGACAGACAGGGACCTGGGAGTTCTAACTGACAGGAAGAGGAATATGAGCCAGCAGTGTGCCCAGGTGGCCAAGAAGGCCAGTCCATCCTGGCTTGTATTAGAAATACTGTGGCCAGCAGGAGTAGGGAGGTTATTGTCACCCTGTATTCAGCACTGGTGAGGCCACACCTTAAGTATTGTGTCCAGATTTCGGCACCTCAATACAGGAGAGATGTGGAGGTGCTGGAGCGGGTGAAGAGGAGGGCAACTAAGCTGGTCAGGGGCCTGGAGAATAAATCTTAGGAGAAAAGACTGAAAGGGCTGGGGTTCTGTATTTTGAAGAAGAGTAGGCTAAGAGGAGACCTCATCACTCTCTACAACTACCTGAAGAAACATTGTGGAGAGGTTGGTGCTGGTCTCTTCTCATACGCAATTAGTGATAGAATAAGAGGGAATGGGTTCAAGTTACAACAAGGTAGGTTTAGACTAGATATTGGGAAGAATTTTTTCACAGAAAGGGTGGTCAGGCACTGGAATAGGCCTTCCAGGGAGGTGTCTGAGTTGCCATCTCTGGATGTGTTTAAGTATCATTTGGATGATATGTTGAGGGATCTGGTTTAGGTGTGAACTTGTAAGGTAGGTTAGATGGTTGGACTCTATGATCCCAGGGGTCTCCAGCCAAAAGAGGCAGGGCCAGGATGATCAGCCCGTTTTATCTTGTCACCTAGCCCACATCCCTTCAGGACAGGTACCTGGGACAATTCTCTTAAAGTGAAATGCACCTTTTTTCCTCATGAAAGCACAAATCTATATATCTGAATTTCTGGTAATTTTCAAAACGCAGCATCATTTTTCAGTCTATCTTTCAAATCCGTATCTCCCCAATTCATAGATTAGTATGGTGGGAGGCAAACAATCATAGCAAAGGCCTTATTTTGGTTAGGTGACACTAACTGGTCTCTGTCCACTGACTCTGAAACTCCACTCTATTAGGCAGGCACAGCTTGCCTTTGATGAAGCCACACTGTCTTGAATCACATCCCTGTCTGTCACATACCTTAGCAGTTTTAGGAGGATCTGTTCCATGATCTTCCTAGGCACAGAGATTAGGCTCACAAGTCAGTAGTTCCCAGGGCTCTCCTTTCTACCCTTTTTCAAAATGGATGATTTCTAGTCACCAGGGACTAATAAATCATATCTCTCAGTGACTATAACATCTCTGAAAAGAGGGCTGTTGTTTAATCTAAGACAATGCACAGTCTCCTATATATCAATCTCCTGCTCACATTCCCAGACACTGTATGGCAAGTTGAGCTCCTTTTGGAGCACTGTTAATTGTCTGGATTCTTCCAGATGGGCACAGTTGAAGCTATGTCATCCTCTGGTGCTTTCAGGTCCTAGGGGTCTTTCAGATAGTGGAGTTTGAAGGTGAAATTCTACTTGTTAACTGCTCAGCAATTTGTAATTTGTGACCCAGGAGTGATATGGAATGAAGGCCAATAAGGCCCAACTGAAAGAAGGGGCTAAACTGGCTGAAAGTAAGAAGACAGAAGTAGAATAAATTTTCCTTGGTGATGAGATAAGAAAGAACCTCAACATTGTCTTGTAGACCAACCTGGAATGGGAGCAATCAGGGATGCAAGAGGCCCTTCTTGAACAATAGGCCAAAGCTGGGTGATGAAGCTGTGGCCAGACTGAGGTGCTAGTACGTATGCATATGAGGAATTTGCTTGTGATGCATTTTTGCAGAATCCATGTAGAAATACATATTGTGGCAGTACTCGGCCCCATGAACTGTTCATTAGATTTTTCTTCTATATTTAAGCACAGATGTGTGTTTAATTCATCATGGGGTGCACAGCAAACAAGTTCTATGCAATTTAAGGTATAAGACACCTATTTCAGTTCTTAGGGTGGTGTGGTCAAGACAGATAGGCTGCAGTGCTTTCATTTGGGTTTCAACCACAATGTTGCAGTTGTGATAGGTGGACACGAATTTCTTTCAGCAGGTCATGATCCCCTTATAATTCATAGAAAAGAAGTCAACTTATAAAGTGATAATTATTTTGAAAGATCTCATCTTTCTAGTTTTAGTTTCCTGGAGATCTCAATCTTCTGATCTTCTTGAACAGCCCCGAGTTGATTTGGAATCACAGCCTGAGTCTGTTGGTGAGCAGATCTGCCTGCAACCCAATCACTGTCAGAGTATATCACCTTTTACACATGCTGTTCTGTATGAAAAGTGGTGCAAACTGCTGGTAGTCTTTCAAACAGACACTGCTCCCTGTTTGTGTACCCTAATTGCAGGTGGCCCTGGTGGCTAGTGCTCTCTAAGGGCTGGTTATATTCAGCTTCCTGCAGTCTGAACTGGCCATGGGTACCACCACTTGTGCCCATTTTTCACTCACCCCTCTTGTGTATATGAGATATTAGATGGTTTCCCCTAAACCTAACCTAGATTATTGAATGCATACCTCTCCTATTCTTGCTTTCTTCACCATCATCACCTGCTCATAATATCCATTTTCAGCAGTTGTTCTTCATGTGTTTTTTCATGCAGAGAAAATTTTCCCTGCGATCTGAACTCTTCAAAACAATGTAAAATTTATCTTGATGTCTCTTCAACCATGAACGCAAGAAAAAAGAAGGAATGAATGTATAAATACTTCCCTGTGTGTCAGTGAGAAAGCAGAGTTAGAGTAAAGATAACAGTGGGGTAGAATGTGAGTTTGGAAGTAGGTCTGGATAGTGTATGGGTGAATATGGCTGAGGAATAAAGAGCATACGTTTATAGTCTGTTTATTAATGGGGGGGAACGCATCTCAACAGTAAGGTGCCACAGAAGCACAGGATCACAGAAACACAAAATCACAGAATTATAAAGGTCAAAAAAGACCTCTAAAGGTATCTGGTCCAATCATCTCTCTCAAGCAGGGCTATATGCAGCCAGTTGCCTGGGACAGTGTCCCATATACTAATATTTAAATAAAAATCTCAGAAATCCTAATATTTAAAATTGAACATTGGTTTCTTCAATATGCAAAACTGTAAGTTCACAATCGCATTAAAACAATCAAATAGCAACTAATTTAATAAAGAAATATTGCTTATTGAGTAATTCAATTCAAGTATTTTTAAAAATAGCAGAGAATATCACAAAGTATTTTGTATTTTGTAAAATTATCAGATAAAAATAATTCAGCTTTATACTGTTGTTAATTATAATTTTTCTGGAGGATTATTTTCATAGACTTTTGCATGCAGTTAAATTTTTCAGTCTTCAATCTGTAATTTCAGCTGTCTGTTCCACAAGCAACCTGCTTCATTAATTTTGTTGTACACTTATCAAAAGACAGCTTAAGCTAAATTTGTTTTGCATCTATTGCACTATAACTTAAATCCCTGTGTAGAGATTTTTTTCATCCACTGCTTTTCTGTCATATGTTGCCACAGGGAGGAGAATTAGAAGTAAAAAGTCTTGAGAAAAAAAAAAAGGATTGAGACAAAGATAGTTTAATAGAATCACAAAAATACACAAGAAACATCAATAATTACAATAAGACTAGTAATGTAATGTATAAGTGATGTACAGTACCCTGCTTTTCTGCCAGAGCTGAGTAGCCTTTCCCCTAGACAGTCTCCCCAGTTTATTTACTATGACAGAAGTACAGTATGGAATATCACCTCTCCTAATTCTGTTTGCCCTCTTAACTTACTGTGAAAAGTAACCTTATCCTAGCCAAAACCAGGACATCATATTTAATTGCTTAATATAACAATACTACATAAATGACTAGGCTTTTTCATACCTTTAATCTTTTGTTCAGATGAACAAACTTAGTCACCTTGTAGTTTGCTGTAGAGTTTTATAGTTCTCTTTTTTTATTTGTTGAAATAATCATTGCCTCCACACAATTTGTAGTTCTTAGCTGAAGGATTCTGTGTAATCCACACAGAAAACACAGTTATACTGTAATTTATGCTTTAAAGCATACTTCCAATCAAGGTTCCATTTAAACCTAATTTCAAGTTCTCTCGATTTCTGTCACATCATGCAAAATCTCAGTAATTTGATATTTTTTCACTATTTACTAATTCTCTCCAGAACTACTTACTCTTGAAAAACTTATCAATAAACAAAATTGTCTGTCCAGATAAATTCTTTCTGTTTTAAGAGGAAGAACTATTATGTAACCACTACTGAGACACAATTTTCCTATCTCTTCCCAGTAAAAAGTTAAGGAAAACCATTATCAAGGGTTCAAACGCGTGGGAACCTGAACTGGGTGCACTGATTAACTTTGTAAGATCATAGATATTTAAAAACTTCCTCACAAGGGTCATTACAAACTGGTTAAAGTGTACAGCTTCAAATTGCAACACAAAACATGTCACTTTGGAAAAAGGCCACCTTTCTGACACGTTATTCTTAAACTACTAGGCTAATAATTATGTCACATTTTCTGTTACAGTAAAGGAGCCCAGCTGCATTGCTGCAGCACTATGCCCAACCTCATTAGCTCTGACTAATTAAGCCAGGTGAAGTACCACACTGGTTAGGGAGTTATAATTTGCATTAGTATTTGCATGGCACCACTTACTCTGAAGAGATATGACAGGTCCCTCAGGGCTAACTGCATGTATTTAGGGTGCTGTGCTTTGTAATGCAGATGTTCACAACAAATATGAGACTGTGCTCTCCCTTCTCCTTTTTCCTTGGGAAGTGACTAAAATTTTTGTTCTGCAGTACCTCTTCACAACACATTGCAAATTCCAGCAATTTTAGTTTTTCAAGATGCATTCTCTTGATCAGTACTTTTGGGTCCAAACCTTGACTCCAAATAAATATTATAAACAAACAATATTTTCCTACTGATTACCTAGAACCCAATACTCAAATCGCATAAATTATGTCACTGTCTTACAAATGAAAAAAGCCACACTGATTTTTTGCTTCATGAAATATGATTTTCTTCAGTTTTATACTAAACAACAATTTAATAATCACAGAATCACAGACTCATTCAGGTTGGAAAAGATCGAGACGATTGAGTCCAACCATCAGTCCTAGTCTACAAGTTCAGTCCTAAACCATACCCCCCAACACCACATATAGATTTGTTTAAACTTATCTAGGGATGGTGATTCAACCACCATCCTGGGGAGCCCATTCCAGTGCCTGACCACTCTCTCCATGAAGAATTCTTTCCTGAAGACATGTCTAATCTAAACCTACTTGTTGAAGCCTGAAACAGTTCCCTCTGTTTCTGTCACGAATTACCTGTGAGAAGAGATCAGCTCCAATATCTCTACAGTGTCCTTTCACATAGCTGTGAAGAGCAATGAGGGCTCTCCTTACCCTCCTCTTCCTCAAACTAAACAGCCTCAACTCTCTCAATCTCTCCTCATAAGATTTATTCTTTAGGCCCTTCACCAACTTCTTTGTCCTTCTCTACACTCACTCCAGTACCTCAATGTCTCCCTTGTACTGAGGTGCGTAAAACTAAACACAGTACTCAAGGTGCAGCCTCATCAGTACATGGAGACGGTCACCTCCTGCTTCTGCTGGACACACAGTTTCTAATACAGGCCAAGGTACCACTGGCTTGGCCACCTGGACACGCTGCTGGCTCATATTCAGCTTCCTGTCAATTAGAAACCCTGGATACTTTTGTTCTGAGATCAGGTTTTACATCAAGCAGGACCTGCCTCTCATGAACCCATGCTGACTGAGCCTAATTGCCTAGTTGACCTTCCATTGCTCCATGATGGTTCTTGAGATGATCTATTCCATAACCTTTCCTGCAACCGAGGTGAGACTGACAGGCGTGTAGTTGCCAGGATCCTCTTTCTGGTCCTTCTTGAATATGGGCGTCACATCTGCCAGCCTCCAGTCTATTGGGACAATCCTGTTCAACCAAGATTGTTGAAAGATTATGGCAAGTGGCTTGGCAATCACATCTGCCAGCTCCCTCATTACTCCATGGTGTAATCCATCTGGCCCCATAGAGCATCCAGGTCATGAAGTAGGTTCATAAACATAGATTATGCAAGGCCTATTCTGTTTCCCATCCCTGTCTTCTATTTTAGGAGCTATGCACCCTGGGAACTACTAATCTTGGTATTAAAGACTGAGGCAAAGAAGGCATTAAGCACCTCCACCTTATCACGATCCTTGGTAACTGAGAACCCCTCTGCATCTAGCAAAGTGTGGAGATAATCCTTGCCCCTCCTTTTACTGTTAATGTACTTATAAAATCTTTTTTTGTTGTCCTTCACCACAGTGGCCAATTTTAGTTCTAGTTGATCTTTGGCCTTCCTGATTTTCTCCCTCTGTAACTTCACTGCATATTTGTAATCCTCATAAGTTGCCTGCCCCCACTTACAGACTATAAACTCTCCTTTTACTCTTGAGTTCCAGCTAAAGCTTTCTGTTCAGTCAGGCTAGTCTCCTACTTATGTTACTTGGGGATGGTCAGCTCCTGTATCTTTAAAACCAATTATTTAAGCCCAGCCTTCATGTGCTTTCATGTCCTCCAGAACTGTCTCCCAAGGGACTCTCTTAACCATGCTCCCAAAGAGACCAAAGTCTACACTCTGGAAATCCAAGGTGGTAGATCTGCTGGCCCCTCTCCTTGCTTCACTAAGAGTTGAGAACTGTAGTATTTCATGATCATTTTGTCCAAGATGGCCTGCAACAAATCTTCTCTGTTAGCAAGTAGCAAGTCAAGGACTGCATTTCCCCTTGTTTGTTCCCTAACCATCTGTGTCAGGAAGTTATCTCCCACACGGTTGAGAAACCTTCTGGACTGTTCCCTCACTGCTGTATTATATTTTCTGTATATTTCTGGAATGTTGAAGTCCCCCATGAGAATGAGGGATAGAGATTGAGAGACCTCACTCAACTGTCTTTAAAGTATCTTATCCAACTCTTCATTCTAGTTAGGTGATCTGTAGCAGACTCTAAATGACAACTGTCTTATTAGCCTTTCTTTTGATTTTAACCCATAAGCTCTCAACTCTGTCATCATCATCATCATGCAGTTCTAAGCATTCATCATTCTCCCTAACACAGAGGGGCCACCCCACCACTTCTCCTACCTTGCCTGTCTCTTTTGAATAGTTGGTAACCATCAACTGCAGTACTCCAATTTTGTGATTCATCCCACCACGTTTCTGTGATGGCAACTATATCACAGCTTTCCATGTGCACAATAGCCACCATTTTCTCCTGTTTGTTGCCCAAGCTGCATGCATTAGTATACATACACATCAGCTGGGCCACCTTTTGGGTGTGAGAAGCCCTAGTACCCTCCCGAGCATACTCTGATGTATCTATCCTCTCAACAACCTTCTTGTTTTTCCTGTAATATGGAGTGTCATTCTCCTCCTTTGCCAGGACACAAGACAGTAAGAGTTTGCTGAAACACTCCTCTCTCACAATTTCTATCTTGTCACATTCAGGATCCTTTCTAGTGACACCCTTTTCATCCCTACCTCCCTTCATACCTAGTTTAAAGATTCCTTTCCTAAAACCCTTTTCTCCCGGTGGGATAGACTATTCCCATCTGCTACCAACGTGGCCTATTTTATTTCAATCCTTCATCCAAAAACTGCTGCTGATAACAGTAGGCTTGGAGCCAGGTACTAATTTGTTGGCACATCCTGTCTAGTCCCTCATCATTCTGCAGAACAGGATGGATAGAGGAGAACACAACCTGTGCTCCTGATCCTTTGATCAGATGTTCTAAGGCCCTGAATTCCTTCTTCACTACCCTTGGAGGAGTTCTTCCTATTTCATCACTACCTACCTGAAACAACAACAGGGGACAATAATCTGAGGGCCATATTAGGGAAGAAAGCTTCTTCCTTATGTCTTTACCTGGGCCTCTGCGAGGCAACAAACCTCACTGTGTAGCGGGTCTGGTTTGAATATTGGACCTTCTGCTTTTTGAGCAGTGAGTCACCAATGACAATGACTCATCTTTTATTCTTTATCAAGGAAGTTTTAATGGAGGAGGCAATTTGACTCAACTTTGGCAACACCTCCAAGCAGAAAGAGCCATCATCTTCACTGTTTTCCAGTTCCTCCTGCAGAACCCTGAACCTGTTCTGCAAGGACATCTAGGTAAGTTGCTGGGCATTTGCACCTGTGGCACCGAACAGGGACATTTTGCCATTGCCCTCAGTCTCCTAACTCATCATCATTATTTGGGCAGTGAGAGGACAGAGGGTAAATCATACACCTTTTTTACTACTAACTCCACTTATTCCTTTACTGCTTTCCAACTGTTCTTTTAAAATGTATTTTGATATAATAATTTAGTTTGTTACCTATTACTATACATTGCTCCTTACATTATTTTTACCATATTGACTCATCCTTCATTATTTCTAACTCCAAGGATCTGCAGAATGTAGGGATAGACGCTATGTTAATGTACATATATTCTAACAATATTGTTTGCATGTGAAAGTAGTAACAATAATAAGAAGCACTTCCTCAATTAAAAGATTATTACACTCTGGAATGGACTGTCCAGAGAAGTGGTGGAGTCACCATCCCTGGAAACATTCAAGAAAACACTGGATGTGGCACTTAGTGCCATGATCTGGCTGATGTCATGGTGTCAGTTCATTGGCTGGACTTGATCTCAGAGGTATTTTCCAAACTCAATAATTCTGTGAATAGATAGCTTCAGGTATATCTTCTAATAAATATTGGAGTGAATTAGGAGTAAGTAGGTATTTAAGGAGTGTCATTGTCTTAGGCTACTACATAGCTGGGATCATCATGTTTGGGAGCCTTAAAATCAGATTGAGTCATCAAATACTATATTCTTGGTTTCATTAACCTAGCTTACCTCAAGTGTCAATAAATTGTTTAATATACAATGTTATTTTCTTTAGAAATTGTAACATTATTGCACTACCTAATTGCTAATAATTAATAATTCTAATATATATGCTAATAAGCTAATAATACACAGATTTAGTAACTTGAAGGTGCAAGGATTCTAACAATTCCATGTGAAGTTAATACTGAGTGCAAAACTACTGTTGCAACCAGAGGTTTTATTAATCTGGCTTCTTGTATGAAAAATAATAAAAAATATAGAATTTGTTTCTACTCTTTTTTAAAGCAAGATCATTGTTAAAAAAGCAAAGACTTCTTGAACATTAAAACTACAGACTTAATCAATTAACTGACAAAAGATCTCAATTTCTCCTTATTAAAAGCATGAGACAAAAGCTTCATTTAGCATGTCATTTCACTAAGACATCACTATCCTTTTCCATGAAAAGGAGAATATGTATTTGTAATTTCTATTTGCATCATAGATTCACATGCCAATTACTAAAAAATGTTTCCTCTTTCTCAAAAGGTTGTACTACAGAGCAGTTTGCGTGTGATCAGTCTATCAGTTTTATTTCTGTGATTCCTCTATTTCAGAATACAGCTTATTTATCTAATACATATGCCTAGTCAAGCAATGTCAGTAAATGTCACTTTCTCTCTTATGCTAGCCAAATATTGATACATTTTCAGCTGAATATTTTTCTAGCAGCAGAGGTTTATTATGTGCATTTAGCAAATATAAAATATAACAAAAGTCCAACCCAGCAACAATTTAAATATATTTTTAAGAGGTAAAGGGACAAACATTTGTATGACTGATTGTAGGCTGGAAATAATACTAAATAATACTGGTATTTTGAAATTCATACTTGAAAACTGGCTCAGTAAAATTTACAAGAGGTAAAAACAACAGAAATTGGAGATTTGCATAACAAAGTTTCAAAATAAATACCTAAAAAATATTTCCCTTTCATTGTTGTAAAACACAATGAATATTATGATGATACTGATTTTATGATGATACTAGTGTACTATAAATTTTGCAGCCTGACATTATTCCTTTAAAATGTCTATCAAAGCTTTATGTAAATATAAGTGAAAAAATACAGAAAGAGAATACTGCTGTTGCAATACTGAATACATTTCATAGGATCATAGGATCATAGGATGTTAGGGGTTGGAAGGGACCCAAGAGATCATCGAGTCCAACCCCCCTGCCG
>JAOXOE010031422.1:0-11952 GCA_028565055.1 Phoeniculus purpureus
AGATGTTATTCTTCCCCTCTACTCTGCCCGGGTGAGACCACATCTGGAGTGTTGTGTCCAGTTCTGGGCCCTTCAGTTCAAGAAGGACACAGAGCTGCTGGAAGGTGTCCAGCACAGAGCCACGAAGCTGATGAGTGAAGTGGAACACCTCCCTGGTGATGAAAGGCTGAGGCTCTTGCTGTGGTGGGGGGATTGGACTAGATGATCTTTTGAGGTCCTTTCCAATCCCTAATGATTCTGTGTAGAACACACCTTGTGCTTCTGATCCCTTGACTGGTTTTGCCAAGGCCCTGAAATCCCTTGTAAGCCCTCGGGCTGCTTTTTCCTACCTTTCCACCTGCTTGATAAGTTAAAAGAAGGTAATAATCTGTAGGCTGCGCAAGGAAGGATGTTTTCTCCTTACATCCATAACCCTGGTGCTAGACAGACAGTAGGGGGTCCAGCCTGCAGACGGGACCCTCTACTCCTTTCACAAGGAGTTGCCCATGACAACTACTATCCTTTTCTTCTTTACTGAATTTTTTTGGATGCAGACCTTCTTATCTCCAAGGTGAAACACTTACAGCCTTCCTCCTTGCCCAGTACCTCTTGCAGATGTCCCTTCCAGACAAAGCCAGTCTATGATTCTATGAACTCCCCTTAGTTTTTAAAACATCTGTTTTATTACTTAGCAATTTATATTTCTACAAAAGGATGTTGTCCATATATAAAGAACCTTGGAGGGAAGGGAGGAGATGTAATTGAAGAAGCAGCTAAGAGATGTATGTTTAAATGATTTATATATGTCACCAGTTGACATGCTGGTCAAGTCTGGGACTAATTTGCTTAGAACAGTGTTAATACGATGAAACAAAAGACAGGCATTGCCTAGCTGGTCCCTCATGACTCTGCAGTACAAAAAAAAGGACAAGGAACTGGACTTCAGAGAAACACGTTTACTTTTAATAACAGAGATCCCATTTCCCACTGCATTCCTCAATGCATAAAGCAAACTGGTGACCATACAAAAAGAAATGGAGGAGATAACAAGCCCCTTCAAAAGCCCCAGTCAGGGCATAGGTGCTGAACAGCCCCTCCAAGCATCCATGTGGTGACAGACTACCAAATCTCTTTGCAGTGCAGTTCAGATCCCTTCAAGTCACAGTTTCTCTTCAAGCACTTTGATGCCTTTGCACTGCTGGCTCTGTTCCACACTGGATCCACACTGGAGGCTCTCACCAAAGTGAGAGCTTGTACACACAGTCCCTTCTTTCCTTTTTCTTCCTCAGAGCTGGGGCTGCAGTGCAGCTGTCTTCTCCCCCATTCCCAAATTAAAACCAGGACCTCCCCAAAGGAAAAAACCCAACCTCAAAGCTAAAGAAAAACCAACTCTAAAGCCCACAAAAGCATCTTTCCCCACTCAAATATATTCATTTGCAGAGATACTGATTGGCTGATCTCATACGGGTTTCTGTCTGGAGCTGAGGAGAGTTTTCTTCTAATTCCTAGGAACTTCTCACAGGCACCATTTTATCTCCAGGCCCCAAAACAATGATTATGTGCCATAAACCAACACATATTCATTGGGTATTCCAACATGCCTATCTATGTACACAACCTGTCCCCACTTCCTATGTTAATGAAGTCTCCTCCTTCTTGTGCTTGCATAGTTTCTTTTGGTGGTGGTTTTCTGAGGGTTGCAATGCCACCTTGTGATGAAGTAAAAGTCTTCCTCAAGGTTGAACTTTTCACCCCATCGTTTGGCACATGCCCTGTTGTTTCCTGTCACCAGTCCAAACCAGTCTTTGCCAGCATTTTAGCAATCAATTTCTTCTTTGACAGGGTGCACCTAACCTCCCATCTTTCTACACAGTACTAGCTGCTAAGCCTTATGATTTTTAACAATAGCAGGTAGTTACTACACAATCCTAAGATAATGGTCAGTCCATCAATAGTTAACGCTCACTCCACCAGTGAGGATGCATCTGGAATACTATGTCCAGTTGGGGGCCCTCAGTTCCAGAAGGACACAGAACTTTTGGAGACAGTCCAGTACAGACCCATGAAGATAATGAAGGGAGTGGAGCATCTCCCTGATGAGGAAAGGCTGAGGGAGCTGGATCTCTTCAGCTTGGAAAAACCTGAGGGGTAACCACATTAATGTTTATAAATATGTGAAGGGTGGGTGTCGGGAGGATGGAGCCAGTCTGTTCTCAGTGCCATCTAGTGATAGGACAAGGGGCAATGGGTGTGAGCTGGAACAGAGGAAGTTCCACATAAATATGAGGAGGAACCTCTTCACAGTGAGGGTGACAGAGCACTGGAACAGGCTGCCCAGGGAGGTTCTAGTGTCTTCTTCTCTGAAGATGTTTAAAACCCGCCTGGACATGTTCCTGTGTGACTTGGTCTAGGTGAACCTGCTGTGACAGGGGGATTGGACTAGATGATCTTTGAGGTCTCTTCCAAACCCTAATTTTCAGTGATTCTGTGATTCTATGATTCTGTGATCCTCTTATAGTATTCTCATCCTGTGGAAAGACAAAAGCTAGGAAAGTTTGGGAGGAGCAGCCTGTTCCAGTTCAGTGTGCTATGGGGGATTTATTTAGCACCGATCTGAAACGTTGCAAATGCCTTGGCTCAGCACCATGCACTGCAAAAAGCAAAAAGGCAGGATCACAGGAGACCAAGGGAAAAGGAAAATGGAGCTGCAAAAAATCACAATAGAAAGCAGCAGTAAAGGTCGATCCAAATCCTCTTCAAGCACAAAGAGCAAGAGGATAATTCTGTACAGGCCACCATGGGCAGGCTTCTGTAGAAAGCCATAATTCTCTGCAAGTCACCAGGGAGCTTGCAGGTTGTCGAGCCCTGAGATTGCACTATCTGCACTGTACGGACGTGCTCTCAACTCTGGTTTTCAGTAGGGAAATTCGATATGGACAGCGGGAGAACAAGGAAGAGCACTAATTTAAGAAAGGATCTTTCTAATTAGAATATGTGACGGCCAAAAGTAATTAATTACAAGTACTTTCTTTTCTTCTCCCCTACTTTGAAGGGATTGCTGGGCTCCGCACACGCCTGTATTGTGGCACAGGGACCACTTGATGGTGGTGTTGTGCAGCTCCCCTGCACGAGCCACAGAGAAGCTGTAGCCGCTCCCATTCCTTGCAGCCAGGACAACCAGGGTGGATACAGCAAGACCCAGAACTCCTTCAGCTCACGGCTGGTGTTGCTCACTAACTAGTACCCAGACCAACCAATATGCTGCAGACCTCCTTGGACACAGAAATCATTTTGAAGTCATACCGAGCATGAGCAAAGGGCCACTACAGTGTGTCCCCATTTTCTAAAGTGAACTAAGTTTTTCAGAATTGCCCCCCAAATAGTTCAAGCTAGAAAGTAGCTATGGGTTCATCTTATTACTTCTCCCTTTTCGTGTTTTCGTCTTCCCTTAGCCCAACTTCTCGTTTACTTTGGTTGGTATTTGCAGTTTTAGACAGGTCAAAGCTGGCATGAAGTGAGCAGCCTGGCAGAATGAGAAGTCATTGCAGTCTGAGCATTAACGACTGAGCGGGATAACTCAGCCCAGACTAAGGCAGACTACTGCAACTAAGATATCCACAATGACCCGGGTTGGCTAGTTTAAAAGGAGCTTGGCTGCTTTCTCTTTACGCTGGGACACTAATATGCCTGTGCTGCCTCTGAAAAAATCACTTCTGTTTTAATCGTGGGTAGACAGCTGTAATGCTGACAGGTCTGTTGTAAGGTGGTCCTGGCCAGTGCACAAACAGTTGGTCTGAGTGGGAGCTGCTTCTCACTCAATCACAGAGGGTTGGACACGGCTACAAATCAGGACAATTACCTGGGTCCTGGGTGTTTAGGGTATCTTACTGTACTGGTAGCTGGTGCTCAAAAATACCTGGCACCTGAGAGCTTCAGGTCCTGTAAATGGTTCATCTGGTTCCCTGGAAATGGTTCATCTCCGTGTGCAAGCTAACAAGGTCCATCGTTTTTCTAAGTTACTCCCACCCTCACGTGTTTTTGGGTTTTTTTGACACTGAGTGATGAAAAAGGTGAGGAAAGCTTTAAAGTAGAACACAGAAGTACACACAAGCAGTCAGCTCTGGTGCTTTGGATAATGCTAGTCAATCTTGTGCTGTCAGCCCAGACTGCACATGCACAGAGTGACACAGGCGTGTCTGTTGGGCTGTAGAGGTCCTGTCTTCCACTACTGAACAGATCTCCACCCCTTCCTACTGGTTCTAATGCTGGATCTTCTTTGCTTCTGCTGTGTTTGTGCTGAGTGGAACTTACCCATCTCTTTAAGCTGCAAATCGCTTCTGAAACGATAAGCTCTGCCCTGATTCTTTGCTGTGCACTGGAATGCCAGCTGATAAGCAAAAGAGTCCTCATTAACTGCTCTGTGCAGGTGAGCTCTACTTTGGTAGCTTGTTAAAAAAGGCTGTGTCATCATCTGTTTTAGTGCATGCAGAAGCCGTTTTCACATCTTCACTGAAGACTTCTATGCCTATCTTCTTCAGAGACAATGGCCTGGGGAACTGGAGCACATTTCAAGAGTCACTGTTTGGGAGCACAGAGACATTTCAGTGGATACCTTTGCAGGTTAAACTACTGTTTGTGTTAAGAGTGGGGCATTTGGCCACTGGGCAGGGACAGGTGCTGGTGCTTGGCATAAAGTCTCCATAGGCAAATATCTAACCGTGGTTACGTGTTCAACATCAACTGCCAGCCTAGGAGCACGCAGTTTGGCCAAAATGTTTTAACTCTACCTAATGTGCTTATCAGCGTTGCTGGCAGAGGGGTTCTCCTGGGAAGTAGAAGGGCTGCATACTAAAACGTTTTTGTAAGCACCAGATCTACACAGTTTTTTAACATCTCCAGGGACAGCAATTCCACCACCTCCCTGGGCAGCCTGTTCTGATACTTTACCACTATTTCAGGGAAGACATTTTTCCTGATGTCCTGTCTAAACCTCCCCTGGCACAACTTGAAGCCATATCCTCTTGTCCTATTGCTAGTGACTTGGGAGAACAGACTGACTCCACTTCTGTACAACCTCCTTTTAGGTAGTTGTAAAGACCAATAAGGTCTCTTTTCCAGTTTCTTCAGTTGCTGCCACGTTCCCCCTAACCAGAAGCCTGAGCAGGTCTGACTACCGTTTCTACATTTAATTGATCCTGAGGGCTAGAGTGAGTGCACACTACAGCTTAATGAAGGTAAAATTGACTTAAAGTGAGATTGTGACAGCCCATTGGAAAATCTGGATGGAATTCTTATGTTAATGTGTGACCATGGGATGTTACTAAGGTTTGCTGTCTAGGAATATTGTTGGCCGTTGTTAGCTAGTCTTATGGCAGAAGTTCATCTGAAGACCCCTTTTCAACTTCATTGGTACTTTCGGAGTAAGTTATGCTCCTTGATGTAACTAAAGCAACCTAAGAAATACTGCAGGCTGTTGGGTCAGAAAGTCTGCGATTTCCTAAACCGGATCGTTTATCTGAGGGACCGTGTAAGTTGCCCTAAACACTTTCAAAACATATATCACAAGCTGCAGTTGTGAGGTAGAGATACCACCAGATGTGTTTGCAGGTCAGACTTTTAACCTCCTTCTGTCCCAGCCAAAAAAACCAGTTTATACGCCCCATCAGTTTGAATCTGCAATGCCTACGGTCGCGTGTGTTGTGTGGTTGGTCTGCATTGTCAAACACAACTCTTGCGGATGGTGCGGTTTAGACTTTCCATATTAAACCACAGCCAGCTAGATTTCTCACACATTGTCAAAAGAAGCCACCACAATGGAAACAGATTCGTGGCAGCAACACCCTGCAGAGCTGCCAGGGTCTTTGCTGCCATAAGCACAAATAAACTTCCATAGTGGATCCTTTTGCTTACTGCAGTTGAATATCTAATTCTAGCAGCAGCAGTCAGGAGATATTTCAAGATGTTTAAGAACCTTTAGTCCATATGGATTGCTGCAAACAAAGAAAGTAAACTTCCAACCCAAGTTCTTTTAGGGACTTTTCCTAAAAAGGGGTGGGTGTCGGGAGGATGGAACTGGGCTGTTCTCAGTATCATGTAGTGATAGAACAAGGGGCAATGGGTGTAAGCTGGAACATAGAAGGTTCCACATCAGCCTAAGAAGGAACTTCTTCACAGTGAGGGTGACGGAGCACTGGAACAGGCTGCCCAGGGTGGTTGTGGAGTCTCCTTCACTGGAGATATTCAAGACCCGCCTGGACGAGTTCCTGTGTGGCTTAGTCTAGGTGATCCTGCTGTTGCAGGCAGATTGGACTAGATGATCTTTTGAGGTCCCCTCCAATCCATTATGATTCTATGATTCTAGAATGCTGTATTGTCCACCAGGCAGTCAGGGAACCACATAACTGAGCTAAAGAGCACAGAGCACCCAGAGCACATAGGGAAAGAGCACAGACCCTTCCTCACCCCGCTTCCTCTTTCTTTGGAAGTGTAGCCCAGACTGCTGGAGCACGTTAACCCTTTACAAACTGAATGCTGCTGCCCACTGTGCCGCCCAGAGAGGGAGTTTTAAAAAAGTTTTTAGCTTTTTTGAAGTCAAGTTTTTCCAGCTTTTCTAGCATCCTGTTACCTGATCTGGATAAAAATTGTTTCTTAGTCTAAAGCTAATGACCATAAAATGCTTGTTTCCCCCAATTTACTGTCTGCGTGTTCACATCACTAAAGTTTTCTTCAGGCTTGACTTGTTCCCAGCTGACCCCCTCTCTACCTTTCCTTCACACACCTTTGAAATGAAGACAGAAAATAAATAATTAATAACACCCCCCCCCAACAGATCAGTTATGTAAGTGCTGAGTTCAGAGCCACTTGTGAGGAAAAGCTTTCATGTCCCACAAAGATTTATACACTTGCAGTACCAATGACGTTGGGGATTTTGGCAGTTGCTGGGAAGAAAACCGAACCCATTTCTTTTGTAATTTAACATCGTCATGTACCGTTGTTGGTGGGCTGCAACATAAGGAGGTGGGACTTTAAAAAATAAAGCTAAAGCTTGAAACAAATGGAAAAGCGTTCTCAGTTCATTACTCTAATTCTCAATTCTATTCATCATCTAGCCATACAAATATACCCAAATGTAAGTGGAGAGGTAGGAATGCTTCTGTCCTCGTCCTGTAAAACTTTTGGGTTTACCTCTACTGCTATAAGATGGACTGAAATTCTTAATATGAAAATAAATGTACAATGTTATGAATATGATATGATAATTACAATAAAGGTGGTTGAATAACAATAACACTGATAAAATCCACAAAACACGACTGTCAAGATTGTCTCAGCAGATTTCTGCAGCTTCCCTTTGCGTTTTGCTCTATTGGATTTTTCTCCCTCAGCCCATCTCAGGCCAAAAAGCAGTCTCAGGAAATTGGATGTTTTGCCCCAGGACAGAGCTGCAGCTCTGATCTGCAGCAACAGAAATCCAAGTAAATTACACTGCTAGGAAAATTGAGCCATTATTGGCACTGCTATTTCACATCCTCCAGATGTATAACCTGCTGGTGGCTGTTTTCTCCGGCTGCTGACTGCAGATTGCCTTTGCTGGACACCCACCAGGAGTGTGGAGTAGTGCACCTACTGCACATTCATCTGACGTTGCTGATTGGTTTAACTGAGGTTGTTTAGCCTGAAAAAAAGGATGTCAAAGGGAGACCTAATCACTTTCTACAACTACCTGAAAGGAAGTTGGAGTGCAGAGAGGACAGCCTCTTCTCCCTTGTGGCAAACCACAGGACTAGAGGAAATGGCTGCAAGCTGTGCCAGGAGAGGTTTGGGCTGGGTGTTAGGAGGCATTTCTTCATTGAAAGGGTTGACAAACATTGGACTAGGCTTCCCGTTGGCAGTGGTAGAGTCACCAGCCCTTGAGGAATCTAAACAATGTGTAGACCTGGTGCTGATTTAGTGGTGACCTGGCAGCGCTGGGTCAAAGGCAGAACTTGGTGATCTTAAAGTTGTCTCCCAACCAAAGATATTCTGTGATTCTATTTACACTGCCTGCAATGTTTTACGGATTAAATAAAACTACTTCAATGTGCTGGCATCTGCGGTGAGCTAGACAACCAAATTATGTCATAACACGGTTGCAATCCTTTCTTCAGCCAGCATGAGGTGGTGTGTGTTTGGATGGGGCAGCAGCAGTTGCAGTTTCCCCAGTCCCTTGTCTCACCTAACTTTTGAACCACCCTGTGGCAACCAAGGTTTGCTCTTGTCGTCCTCTGGAGCATTCAAAGCTCGTTATAGACTCTGTCCCTGTTGTGCAGGGAGAGTGAAGGTGCATCTCCTGATGAGACGGCTGCTGTTGTGTGGTGAAGCCATGACCCTGAGAAGATGATGGTCACTGTATGGATTAGTGGCTTCACACACACCTCACAGCACCAGAAAGCAGTAACCATCTCGTCAGGGATGCGGCTTCATTCACCCTGTAACACAGAAGCAGCAGCAGTTGGCTTTGTGCGTGGCAGTCTCTTGGCCAGCTTAAGAAGGAGGAACAGAGAATAAAGGGCAAATGTCGTTCTGGTACTGTAGGGAGACGGCTATTGTTTTTCTTGAAGAGGTGTGTGTGTGATGGAGGCCTTTCAGCCAGGTAAAAAGTGTGACCAGGTCATAGCCCTTGTGCTATCAGCTTCTGTAAGAAATGCAGGTAGCTGTTATTAAAAGCTTTACCAGGCAGTTGGTAGTAAGAAGTGATTAGTGGTGGTGGCAAGACATTTTGGTAGTACTCTGATAATAAAGTGTGCGCAAAGGGATTTGCTGACCCTGGCTGTGCATTGCAGGTTAACTCCTGAACGAAAGCTGGCACGTGCAGATTGCTGCTGTGAGTTTGAAGGGCTTCTGGGGACAATCAAAAGCAGCACCACCATTCAGGTCTAGCATTCTTCCTGGGAGCGGGAGCCTGACATGATGTCCTGTGTTAATACAGTGTGTGCAATGGGATTCGCTGAAGCCTGACTGTATGCTGCAAGTTAACTTGTGAAGGAAAGGTGGCACATGGAGATCACTGCTGCCAGTTTGAAGGGCTTCTGGGCACAATGAAAAGCAGCACCACAGTTCAGGTCTAGCATTCTTCCTGGGAGCGGGAGCCTTAATTGTATAGACTTTCAGTTATGAAATTGTAATTTATTTTCTTGCAGCAGCTTTGCCCTTGTTCCCATACCCAGGTTTGTAATGTATCTGAAGTGAGATTGTGCTTTAAATCAGCCTGAGAAATCAGAACTGACGTATATGCTGTAACCCAGCTACTAAAGGGACAATTCAGCTCTGAGTATGTTCCCCTTTGGGAGTGGACTGAGGCTGCATCTCCCTTTCTGAAGGCTCACTGAGGTGATGCTTTGGTCCCACTTTTGAAAATCAAAGGGTAGATTTTAAAAAGGTGTTAGAGAGAGTTTCATTTTATTACCCAATTTATTATTCTTCTGGCACCTGCTGCTTCCTCCTGTGCTGCCCAGTTCAGGTGATATTCACACAGGGGTGCTGCCTCCATAACACAGATGGGAACTAATGAGAGAACCTGAAATGATATTGTTCCTGCGGCAAGGCACGGGGCATGGTTTCCATGCACCTGGGATTTGCCAGGCAGAACTTCAGCTGAGGGATGATCTGGCATGCAACTATATGCAATGAAACAGGATGGTGTTAAGGATTGCTCCTTGCTGTTATGTGTTGTATCCTGCCTGAATAAATGGTTTCCTCTGTGAGGAGGCTGGACGTTTACTGATGGTGAAGATCCATAAATCACACCACTATTTTTTAGGTTATTGATAGTTGGGGGTGGAAGGGGTGAGAAAGAGCTAATTTATCTTTTATGTTATTGTGGGATCACCCAAACTTGCAGCAACTTCCAGAGCCCTGGAAACTGGGAAAAAACAATCAAATACAAGGCTTTGCATTACAGTGGCCATGTCTGACAATGCGTGTGCCTTAGCAGGTTTTATGAGCCCCTGCTGCTGCTGTCTGAAACTGAGCGTTGCCTATGGCTATCAACAGAGTGATGCTGACCTGACCCGTGACCTCTTCTTGCTTCTTTGGTAGCATCCTGTGAGCCACAATAGTTTCCTCCATAAGGAATGATGCACCACTCAGGGAACACCAGGATATTTGACTCCAGTGGCGATAGTTGCAGTACAGCAAATAAGATAAAAAATGGCTAAGTTTCTACCTATCCATTGCCTGGCTGTAGAGTCAGAGGTGGTCTTTTGCTGTCCTGAGAAGCCTCTGGAAACACAGAATGTGTGACTAGCCAAAGGTAGCCTCAAATTATATCACTTTACATTGTTCTACAGGTGTTAGAATAAGGAGTTAGTGCAAAGCATTCATTATATTGAAATGCATATTGAAGATTGAATTCTGCCAACTTCCCTAAGTAAACAAGTCCTGAAATAGTTATTTGTAAAGCTCAAAGACCAGGTCATCAAAAGTGAAAGAATGAATGTTCTTTGCCTGGATTCACTCATCCACTTACATTGTGAGCGGATTAAAATCGCCCTGGTCTGAAACATCAGCTACAAAAAGCCGGAACCAAATAGCAAAACATAAGAGGAAGAGGAAGATTGTGTCTCTTTAAACAACACCTCATTGCCTTTCCAGGCAGCAGGGAGGCCACGCAGACTTTTCATAGGTCTTGTAAAATGGCAAGGTGGGGAGGGACGACAGCAGTTCTCTCAGATGCTTAGTTCAGTAGCAGTTCTGGTAATTAACTAGTAGTGTTATTTCCAAGACTGACACGAAAAGGGAAAGTGTGTTGGATTCTCCTAACAGACACTTCTCAGCTGCTTTTCCACCCACATAAAACTGGGACTACTTTAAATTTTAGGGCTGACCTATAAGACCCTGGTCAAGAAGTAGCTGTCAGGTGCTTGTACAAGTGCCTGACATTAGATACTCTGGGGGCACTTTGCAAGTATTATTACTCCCTTTAGCCGGAGGGATCAGAAGCCATCTCTACCTTGGTAGCAAAGGTTTGAGGTGGAGAATAAAGTTATAACTTGGCATGCATTGATGATGTTTCCATAAAGAGATGACTGAAAGAAACAGGCTCAGAGCTGTGGAAGTTAACCCCACAATTCTCAGCAATTATATGCATTCAAGCATTTGAAATCTTTAAGTGATCAGCACCTCAGAGAAGTACAATTATCCCTACTGAGGGACTGAAGCACAAAGGCACAAGCTAACTTTACTACTGCTGCCTGCAAAGTAGAGACCCGCTTCCACATTAGCCACTGGACCGCCATGCCTCACCCTGCTAGGTTATCTGTGTGGGTTTTGTGCGAATCTGCTTCCAAATTGGTTGTCATCTTCATGGAACGATTAAGTAATGGGCTAATAGCAGGGTAGCGAATAATAGGATCAGAGCAGAGAAAAGAGAGCCCTTTACTCCACACTGTTGTAATGCCAGAGTGCAGCAGTAATCTCTCACCTTATCCATTGTATTTTCTCATATCCTCCTTCTACTGAACAGGTGCAGTGATTTTTCTGTGTTACTATAACACTGCCCATTCTCTGCTCATTCTCCTTTTTCCTTATCAAGTACCTTTTGTGTTCGCAGATGTATTTCCCTGAAAGTCTCATATGGAGTCTTCAAACTCCCAGATTGACTGAACACACTGATTGTCTCACTCCCCACAACTCTGAGTCGGAGGCATCTTCTTGAAATGTTCTCTGTAGTAAATGCAAACATGGATGTCCCGTGCAGTAAATGCAAACACGGATGTCCCATGCAGTAAATGTAAACATGGATGTCCTGTGCAGTAAATGTAAACATGGATGTCCTGTGCAGTAAATGTAAACATGGATGTCCCGTGCAGTAAATGTAAACACGGATGTCCCGTCCAGTAAATGTAAACATGGATGTCCTGTGCAGTAAATGTAAACATGGATGTCCCGTGCAGTAAATGTAAACATGGATGTCCCGTGCAGTAAATGTAAACA
>JAOXOE010031423.1:0-11952 GCA_028565055.1 Phoeniculus purpureus
GGGACCCGCACCCACCTGGGCACCGCGGCTGCGGGCGGGGCTGCGGCGGGGAGGAGCTGCTGGTGCCCGCTGTCGGTGCTCGGAGCCGCAGGGACCGAGAACCCTTCCGGACCTTGCGGGGCTGTTTTCTCGGTTGGTTCTTACGCAAGTGCAGGCACTGCGGGGTGCGGAGCTGGAGGCGGCCCCGCTTTGTTCCCGCTTGCGGGAGGGGAGGACTGAAGGTTGTGGCTGTGCGGGAACCGCTGAGCATCGGCGTTCGGGCTTCGAGGTGGTCTCTGTCAGAGTTGGGCTGTTGTGGAGAAGTTGGTGCCCTGCGGGATCTCGCGGAGGACCGAGCGTGTGCGGCCGCCCCCGGGCTGTCCCCGCATCCCCCTGGGTTCTGGCGGGCTCGGTGTCGCCGGCAGCTGCAGCCGCTAGGTCTCTGGATACCTTGAGTTTGTGAATCCGCTCGGTGCTGCAGCGGTTCCCGCTGCTGTTGGCTGCTGCCAGTCGCGGTTGCCTTTGCAGCCCGCGGGACATCTGGGCGCTGCCTCTGCCCTCGGGTGCAAGTGGCTCTGATCACCCTCCGACTGGCTGTTTCACAGTCTCAGTTCTGTTCGAGTTCCAGCTGGGGCTGGGGCTGGATCGATTAAAAATGAAATGGCTTTCCTACAGATGAACCCGTAGCCTTGCAAACTGAACATCCTCCCTGCCTCCTCTGCAGGGCACTGTGTGGGGAGTCCGTGGGTTGTTGAGCCCCTGGAAGGGTCCCCCATCGGCACATCCACAGCCCGAGCAGCTCAGTGCCAGGGAAGGGGTTTGGGGAAGGGGCCGTCTGTTGGTTTGGAGCCTTTGTTTACTTTCTTGCTTCTCAGCCTTTTGTAGTTGGCTTCGAAGAGTGATGGAACAGTCACAACACGCTCTGCTCGCTGCCAATTACCTTCCTGCTCGGGTGTAATTTGGGCAAATTGATGTTATTGCACCCTGCAGTTAAGCAGGCGAAATCTTCTCTTAGCCTGTGGTACTGCTCTGGCTCATGGGAGGGGATCTGCCTTTACCCACACGGACTGCCCCCCGTTCCCACACTGTTCTCAGAGGTGTCCTGGGCTAGGTGGTTCCTGCTTCTGGGGCTGCAATGGAGCAGGGCTGGGTCTGCTCTGTTCCAAATGCCTCGCTGCAGGCAACTCCAGTATTTTTTGTTGTTGTTTGTAACTGCAGAATTCACTTGTGATGGTTCTTGGCCCGGCTGGCGCAGCCTCATGGTTTCCATATGTCAGGCAGTTAGTGCTGGGCTGTGTGTGAGGGAGTTGTGTTGCACTGCAGCCGTCAAATTCTGGGCTGGTTTCTGGGCAGCTGTAACACGGCCAGAGGTTACTGGTGGCCCAGTAATAATCCTTTGGTGCTGTTCTCTGCCAGATGATACCTCCGCAAGGTTTCTGGATTTGGAGTAGTCATTCAGATGAAAATACAGACCCAAGGTTAACTGGGACGTGGTCAGGGTTTAACTGGGAAGAGTCAGACCCCAGTGTCCACACAAGCTGCTGGCCCCCTGCCTCTGAGGTGGGTTTTATCGAAAGCTCTCTCCTTTGAGCTGTTGGAAGCCGAGCAAAGGCCCCAAATGGTTTGGGAATCGCCTGTCAGTGGGGCAGTGCTGGAGCCAAGCCCTGCCCTGACCCACTGCACTCTGGGCTGCTGCAGCCTCGGTACAAAAATCGATGAGCCCATGCTCGGTGTGGGGAGCGTGATTGGCCTAAGTGGAGCTTAACTGGTGAAGAAACTTGGTGCACAGGGGTGATTTATCAGCCTTAATGACTCTTTATCTTCTCTTCCTCCCTGAAGAATTGTGTCTGCCCTTCTTGGGGTAGGAAAGAGTTGTCCTGAAAATGCTTTGAGAAGATAGAGGTGGTGTGTGTGAGTCCGCCTGCTGTGAACCAACTCGCCTGGTGTTTAGGAGAGGGCTGGGGACTGATAGCTGCTTATGGTTACAGTCACGCTGTGGTAGTGTGGAGTGCCTGAGGCTCTGGCTTGCTGCTGCTCTGGTTTAGGTGTGCAAATACCTGGTTGTCACTGCCTGCGGCTGCCGCAGCCTGGCTGTCCTTGCAGCTCTCTGCAGCGGTTGCCATCTGCTCGTGCATGGGGACTTCTCCCTGTGACCCCCCCGAGCGCACGCTGCTGGCAGCTGCCATACCGTGGCCTCTGCTGTCAGTTACGGTGCTGTGAGCCTGTCCTTGCCTTCTGCTGCTGATCTGCAGCCTTCCTCTGCTGTCGGGGGAGGAGAGAACCAACCCCAGCACGGGCAGCTGATGCTTTCTGGATGGCACCAGAAAGAAGATGTAAAGGATCTGTTTTAGGAAGCAGGTTTTGTTATTTGTCTTAGCTTTGCAGACAGGAATGGCTGCAGGAAAGGTAAAAACCAATAAAGCGGCGGCCATGCACCCGCCGCTGCCAGGTTACAGCTGCTCGCTGGGCACAGGCACAGCAGATCCTCGGATGCAGGATTTGAAGTGTTGTCAGATGAATGGTTTTAATTGGTCTGTCTGCCCAGAAGGAGAAAGAACTGTCTCTTCCTCGTTACTGCCCAGCACAGGAGTTGCCGCTCTAATGCAGCAGAACTAACCAGTTTTAATTAGGAGGATGCGACTGTCTCCAGCAGCATCATTGTAAATCTCACAGAACGTTGGGCACCGTGCTGATTGGCCCTTGGATTTCATGTGGCTTCCTGAGGCTGTTCTTAGCCCTGGCAAGATCCGGGTCACCCTACTGCCAAACCCTAACCAAACCCTACTGGTTTGGTTACCTTGGCAGGAGGACCGCTGCCAGTCAATGGCATCGTCTGCTGTCACATGGCTGGTGGGTCATCCTGACGGCCACAGCTTCCACGGACTCACAGAACGTTAGGGATTGGAAGAGACCTCCAAAGATCAGCCAGTCCAATCCCCCAGCCACAGCAGGATCCCCTAGATATGGTTGCACAGGAACATGGCCAGGAGGGTTTGACGTGTATCCAGAGAAGGGGAGAAGTAGTGCATCTTCCAGTGGTGCATCGGGCTGCACACTGGCAATGGGGTGGTTGCTCACACTTCTAGGAATACTAGTTGCTGTGTGAATTGATGGTGGCACTGGATGTTTGATAGGTTTAGCCTACAGAAACATGAAGGCTTCTGAACCTGTGGCCTGAGAAAACCAAGGAGGTCTTTCCCATCGTGATAGGAGAACTGCAGCTGAGGTGGATTGACCACCGCTTGTTAGCTCCATCCTGCTTTTCATGTTGCAGGCACTGCATCTCTTCTTCTTTGATCTCTTGCCCTTGTTCTCTTTCCAGGTTGCTTGGGAAGTGTTTGGACAATTGCTGTACCTGGCCATGGTCTGAGTTTGTGTTGTGCTCAGGGGAAAACTTTGGCTCCCAACCAGAGGAGCCATCGGAGCTTGAACCCTGACTGCTCATTTAATAAAATAGCTCTATGCAAAAGAGAAGCCAGTTGCAGCCCTTTGGGTGGTAGATACAGAGTTTCCATCGCTTTAGTTGTTTTGCACAAGAAAACGCAGGGCGGTGTGAGCTGAGGCCCAGCTGGCGAGTCTTCCGTAGCTCCGTCTGCAGCAGACAGCACATGCTGATGGATCTGATCTGCTTTCTGCTGGTCTCAGAGTAACTGCTCGGCATCGCTCCTTGTTTGGTTGAGTCCCCTATGGATTTATTTGCTGTTATCTCCCACTTGCCCGCTGGGTTTCTGATAGCGTGCTCCTGGCAGATGGGTTTTACGGGAGAGCTCCTTGTGCGGGGAGCGGGAGGGCTGTGTGCTGAGAGCAGCAGAGACGTGTGTGTGTGATTCATGGTCAAGATGTATTGGCAGTGTCTAATGGAAACAAATGGAATCTAGCGGAGGTGATTCCTGCAGAGCTCAAGTCCTGAGTGCTTTCGTGGAGGCGGAGATAGTTCTGTTGAGTCGGCAGGCTCCAGGGTGTGACTTGCCATCAGCGAGTGCCTCTGCGTGGTTGCTGGTGGCACGGACCTTCCTAAAATGCCTTGGGAGAAGCAGAAAGTGGGGTATAAAACCACAACAGGAGCCATCACTGCAGTGTGTTCTGACAAAACACGGCACCTTGGCCCCAGCTGAAGCTGTTGGAGCAAATGTGGTAGAGCAGAGGTGCCCCTGACAGGACCTGCAGGAGAGCATTACTGTCCTGAAGATGGAGAGGCTGGCAAAGAGAGCAGCCAAGGGATGAGCCCTGAGCCTTTTGCGAGACTCCTTTCTGCCATGTCCAGGTCCCTGGTCTTTGCTCCAGGCTGTGGGAGTGGGTGGCAGTGCAGCTCTTGCCATGTGCCAAGGGAGGGGGCCGCTGGAGCTCTGGGTTGAAGCACATTAGTGAGGCCTGACCCCCAGAACGAGGGACAAGTCGCATTTAGCAGCTGCCTTTCTTAAAACCTCGGGTTCATGTGAGAGCATCTGCACCAAATTAAAGCTAGTGGCCCCTCTTGCAGCCAGTAGCCCTGGGCAGAGCTAGCACTTCTGTGGGGCTAGACTCTGGTTCAAATCTCTTGCATTGAGGTGATTTTTCTCTAGAATGTTAGAATAATGAAGTGCAGCCATGTTTGGAGTTGTGTGGTGCCAAAGAGGCCTTCTGTGGGCTGGTGCTCACTTTGACGGGGCTCTTTTCTGTCCCTGACCTCCTGCCTTGAGGTTGGGGTGAGGGTGCGGGGATTAGGAGGGAGCCCTGAGCAAGTCCATGTGTCCTCAGCAGCTCCTGTGGCTCGTGTGGGGTCTCTAGTGAGGATTGCTGGGATCTCCAGCCTCTCCATTACCTCTATGCCTGAGCGTCATCTATTCTGCGGTCAGAAGTGCTAGATGATGAGTGCAGCCCAGAGGTTGTGGCTCATCCTTGGGAAGGGGTCTGGTGATGTGCGGGAGCAGGGACCAGCAGTCACAGAACCACAGAACATTAGGGATTGGAAGGGATCTTGAAAGATCATCCAGTCCAATCCCCCTGCCACAGCAGGATCACCTAGATCTAGTTGCACAGGAACATGGCCAAGTGGGTTTGAAACTCTCCAGAGAAGGAGACTCCACAGCAGCCCCTCCCAGGGGCTCCCCTCCCATCACCCTCACCATGAAGTTCCTTCTCACATTGATGTGGAACCTCCTCTGTTCCAGCTCACTCGTGGTGCCCCTTGTCCTGTCATTAGATGACCCTGAGCAGAGCCTGGCAGTGCTCTGCTGAAAGCTGGTTTTGGTGGAGAGTGGTTGATCCTTGTAAGGCTGGTCTCTGCTTTCCTGAGAGCTGGCGGGTGCCTGGGTGCAGCCGGCATTATTTGTCAATCTACCCTTCTTCCTGACAATAGTAAAACCCTCTTACAACACTTATTCATGGCTGTACCTAGTCCTGGTTCCAGGTGAAGGGTTTTAAGGGCCCTAAGAGTACAGCACCAGTCGTGCTGCAGGTGCTTAGCAGATATTTATACACCCCTGCGAGCTGTAATGTGTTTGGGTCTGTGTGCACAGCCTCAGCACGTGTCTGGAGCAGGATTTACTCTCCCCATTGATGGGGGGGAAAGCCTCCCCCTCCAGCTCTTAAATTTTCTGGTGCCTGACTTTGGCTTTGTCTCAGTAGCTGTTTGTCAAGCTACCACCCATGGCAGCGGCAGCAGCGATCACCTTCTGAAAGGCATTTACCCTCTCCAGAGGCATTTGTGCTCCTGACAGGCAGCTGGTGACGGAGCGGTTTGAGCAGGTGATGTGGGGCATGGGGCTCAGGGCTGGAGCAGGCCACAGCGGCGTGTGCCCACGTGTCCCTCATGCCACCCTCCAGAAAGCTGGCATGAACTCACATCCTCCTTCTTACACCTTGGGTGGCTGTTTAGTCTTCAATGTTGATTTAATCCCAGGAGGCTGTGGCTGAGTTGCCAGCAAATCCTCCTCTTTAAAACACACGGAGTATTTCCTACACATAACTATTGTGCAGTGTGTGCCCCACCTCGGTGTCTGCTGGTGAGTATCATAGCAACGAGGGAGGACCTAGAAACGAGTAAACAGCGTGAGCCCACACGCTGATGGAGCTAGTACTGGTTTGTACCTGTCACCAGTGACCTCCTTAGGGCTCCCAGTCCTCACCCACTGTTCTGTGCCTGGGGTTGTTGGATGCTCTTCAGTTCTCCAAGAGCCTGATTCATATACTTCTCCCTGGGAAACTGCCCAGTGTGGCTGGCTTCGGTGTCCCTTCTCTCACCTCCAGAAGAAAGCTGCAGCGATGTGGGACGGGACAGCTGCTGAGCAGTGTTGTGACACAGTGTCAGGAGAGGAAGTGGAGCATCGAGCTGAAATTACAGAGGGTGGATAAGTGGTTGTGGACCGGCTCCTCGGCCTGGGACCAGTCTGGTGTGATGGCACCAACGTGTTTCTCCCTGCTGTGGTGCTGTGGGACTGTTTAACGTCTGCGAGTGGTCAGTGCCTTCGCTTTAGAGTTCACGTGAAAAATGGCACCATCACAGCAGAGCAGCCCTCGCACACCGGGCTGATGATGCACAGCCTCGTTCTTCATGCCAGGGCTGTCCTTGCTCATCAGAGAGGGAGCAGCTGTTGTGATCCCATGCACAGTGGGGAGGGAGGGGTTTTAAATCATCCTCTGGCTGTCAAGTCATTCTCTTTAAATCCTCCCCTTTGTTTTTAAAACAAAGGTATGTAAAAAGGTATCATAATTTGGGGGTGGAAATTGGTGCTTCCTCCTGGCCTCTTCTAGAAGGTGGGCATCTGTCAAGATGGGGGAGCAGGTTGCTCCTTAGCTGAGTGTCCCTGATGTTTCAGCTCTGTCCCTGCTGGCCTCAGAGGCCGGTCTGTGAGGGAAGAGGGGCTGCAGCTCTGGGCTGGCTGCTGATCCTGTGGATTCAAAGCAAGTCCTCGAAGGGGTGATGCCTCCCATTGCCTTTGACCTGTGGTGCTTCGTGTGCCACAGTCCCTCCTGGTGCAGGGGTCACCCCGTGTGGGTTGTGTGGTTGGAAGTGATTCACAGTGAGCCGTTGGCCTTGTCTTCCATACAGTGGTGCGTGACCTGTCTGCACCCACTCCTCCAGGACTGGCAGCAGTAGCAAGTCTGGCAGAGGCTCCTCCTTTGGAGTTTCTCTTCCTGTAGCTCAAACACCTTGTGGGTTGGCACACAGAGTGCTCCAGCAGGAGTGTGGTGAGCCAGAGGGTGGGAAGTTCTTTGCAGGCAGGTGCTCGAGGGCTGCATTTGCTCAGCCCAGGCAGTGTTCTGGCTGTGCCGTGCTGCCTTGGGATTGTTCCTGCGTGAAAGGGGGCACATTTTCCTAAGGGATGAGCCCTTCGGCAGCCAGTGCTCCATGCAGTTGGCATGCTGAGGTCAGCACAAGCAAGTGTTCTGCTTCAGGGTAGAGTGGGATTGCTGGAGAGATGAGAACGTTACACAATTGGCCGAGTGCATTATCGCTTCCCCTGCAGCACCAGAGCAGCTCTCTGAGAGAGCCGCTGGGTTGAGTAACGCTGGCATTTCTGTCAACACCCTGGTGATGGTTCTACACTGCTGAAGCATATCCATGGTTTTATTTCTCCAGGGCTTCCGAGGGGCAGGCCGGAGTGTCCTGCCTGTTTGGCTGGTGGGGTGAGGCACCAGGACTAGGCAAGAGGAGGATGTAGGAGTCAGGTCTTTGGGCTCTGTGTCTTGCAGTGAGGAGCAGGAAGTGCCTGTGCACGTGTCTCCTGTGCTGTGTGATTCCCCTTCACCAGCCTCTGGGCTAGTGTGTGGAGATAAGTCATGATATGCTCCCTGACTGCCTCTGGCCTGTTTGACTCAACAGCCGCTTCCTGTTTTCAAGGGAGGTTGTTGGCTCTTGGGGCAGGATGAAGTGTTCCCCATCTGTGGTACAGAAGTAGGTGCACTTCACCACCATGGTGCAGGTAACGTGCGACTTCATGTCGTGGAGATGTTCTGCAGCCCTAGGAGAGAGCAGACTGAGACCTGAGGTCACACCCGTCACAGGCAGGGAAGTGTGAGTTGCTGAGGTGTGGTAGAGACGTGCTGATGGCTTGGGACAGCTACCCTCACTCTGTGGTGGAAACCAGTTTGTCTCACACCTTAGGGGAGCTGACCCATGTTGTGTGGGTAGGGCTGGGTGTGCACCTGAGCCAGAGAGAGAACTGTGCAGGTCACTGCAGCAAATGCCTCAGGAGTGCATGGCAGGGGTTGCTGTGTTCAGTGCTGGACCCAAGAGGAAACCAAGTCCGGCATCCCAGTCGGAGCCGTTTGGAATGTCTGTGGCAGTCACAGACAGAAACCCAAGGAGAGGAGTCTTCTGCCAGGTTTTCCTGTAACCAGTCTTCATTGCACTGGCTGCTGGATAGCTTGGTGTTTGGGGGGAACATTTCACTTTCTCCTGTTCTCTTTTACCACTGACGTGAATGGGATTTCTGCTGTGGTAGTAAGTGGAGCGGGAGATCAGGGGCTCCACTGTAATTGTGTATTTAGGATATAAAAATGTATGAAGTTTTGGTTATCTCCTCACAGAAGAGCCTGAGGGATACAGACAGAGTTCAAGGACACAGAACTGCTAGAGAGAGTCCAGCACAGCCACAGAAATGATGAAGGGAGGGGAGCATGTCCCTGCTAAGGAAAGGCTAAGGGAGCTGGGAAAATGGGAGCCTGAGGGGTGACCCCATGGATGTTGATCAAATTGGGAAGGGTGGGTGTCAGGAGGATGGAGCCAGGCTCTGCTCAGGGGCACCCAGTGATAGGACAAGGGACAGCGGGTGTGAGCTGGAGCAGAGGAGGTTCCCCATCAATGTGAGAAGGACCTTGTTGCCAGTGAAGGTGCCAGAGCCCTGGCAGGGGCTTCCCTGGAGACGTTTCAAACCCTCCTGGGCTGTTCCTGTGCGACTGGATCTAGGGGATCCTGCTGTGTCAGGGTGATTGGACTGGATGATCTCTGGAGGTCTCTTCCAACCCTAGTGTTCTGTGATTCTGTGATCTGACAGCACTTTCATGGGGTGGAGCTGAGCGGGGTGTGGGGTGGCTCAAAAGTCCCCTGGCTCTGCCCCAAAGCTCCCTACCCTCTTGGAATGACAACGTCCCATGGGATGTGGGTGTCCAAGGGATGGACCCCACAGCCCTCCCAGCCTGGGGTGTGCGACGCTGTCTCAGGAAAGCAGGGAGAGAGGTCAACGGGCACCGGAGGGGCTGGAAGCCGCCGCTTTCGGCTCAGCCTGGAGCTGCTGTGGAATAATAATGCCGGTGACCCGCGAGGTGCAGGCAGAGCCGGGGCTGGGCTATTGAAATGGTCCTTGCGTGTGCCAAGGCAACAAACAGAAAGGGCCAGTGAAAGCTTTTCAGTGTCACTGACACCCGGGGATGTGCCAGCAGCAGCAACAAAGCCCCCGTTGTGGCGCAGCACAGCCCGTGGGTCTGTGCCGAGCGGGCAGATGCGGGTTTGCCCACCCTGCTGCGCCGCAGCCAGTTGGCCACGTGGGATCCTTTTCAAGGTGGGTGGTGAGACACGTCCCCCCGGGCAGCCCCAGGCTTTCTCCAGGGGCTAGCAGGGTAAACAGCAATGTGGCCTCTGTGTCCCCATGTGTGTCGGGGTGGCAAGTGGCCAGGCACTTGATTAGGGGGATGCTGTAAGGGCACGGGTGGGGAGAAGCCGTATGGCAGGGGGAAGTCCAGCTCTGCCTCCAGAACTGAGGTGGCCTCAGGTCACTGGGTCTGATGCAGGGTGCCCCAAGTGTTGTTTGGGATGAGTTGCTGCAGCTCGTGCCTGTGAGCCCCTAGAAAGTACCAGGCAGGCTCTGGAGGAAGAGCAGCAGCTTTGACTGAGGCAGCAGTGCTGCAGCCCAGCTCTCTGCATCCCCATGCTGTGCCCCAGGAGCTGCTCTCCCCAGCGCTGCTCCCTCGACTATCAACTGAGGATAGCATTTCAGCTGCTCCCGGGAGCAGCTGCAGGCTGTTATCCCTTGTGCACACATGTCACCCATTCCAGCAGAACAACAACCCCTCTTAAACCCCATGGACATGTCAGGAACGCCGGGAACGTGCTGCCGGCTGGGGGCACCGCGGGTTGGTGACCATCAGGTGCAGCCTCAGCTCTGCCTGGGTTTGGCTGGTTCCCTCCATCATGGTCTGGGCAAGGCAAGGGTTAAGCTTAGGGCCCCATTGAGAGAGAGAGAGGGGAAGACCCAGTGTGTGGCTGGCTGGCAGGAGCAGTGGGGTCCCAGCTCTGCAGAGCGCTGGGCTCCAGCTGCCTCCCATGCACACGCTGCTCATTTTTCATCCCGAGCACAGCTGCCGCCAGCATCTCTCTCCCCTACCCCTGTCCCTGCCAGTTTTATGAGAGGAGAATAAAGGGAGGGGGGGGAAACACAGAGCCACTGCAGAAGGTTCATTTGCCAATCGTCAGGCTGCTGGAGCATCAGAAATAGAGTCATCGGGCTGCTCCCTCTGCTGTGCCCCGGGACAGCTCTTCATTAGCAGCATCATTGGTTCATGGCCCCCCCCTCCACAGACGGTTGTCTGGAGGAAGGAACCTGCTAATGCTCCCTGTGTCGGTGGGATGGTGGATGCTGCCTTTCCTGGAGCCCTCAGTCTCTACCAGTGGAGTGAAGCCCTTCCCTTTGCCATCGGGCTGCCATCGATCCCATCAGCAAGGGCAGGAGCGGGCCCTGGGGTCTGGCTGATGCTGCTGGCTGCCTCTCTTCCCTCAGCCTGGTAATTAGAAGCTCTTGGAGAGAGGTCACGCATGGAGTGGGACCATTAACCCCATCCCTTGCCAGCTACCCTGCAGAGAGATGCCCCTGGAGCAGCTGCTCCAGTGCAGGCTTCCAGTAGGATGGCAGCTGAGGAGAGGGAAGAGCCCCCTTCCTCCTCCACTGCCCCCACACAGGTGGGGATTGGCCTCCCTCGCAGGGGTTTGCAGCTGAAAAACCTAATCCTTGGGACTGGGTTTTGTCTGGCAGTGGTAGCAGACTCATCTCAGACATGGGTAAGGACCAAAGTGGGGTTCTCCGTGCCCCAGAGGCAGATCATGTACCCCCCCCCACGCCCCCTAGTCCTTCTCTTGCAGCATCCCCATGGCTTTTGGCACTGCCAGGTTGGATTTGCTGAGCTGATCCTGCTGCAGGTCGCTGCCAACAGCCTTCAGCATCCTGGGGCAACGAGCTGCCCTGTGTCAGGCAGGGGGTGGAACAGGCTGCCCAGGGATGGGGGGAGTCGCTGTCGCTGGAGATGTTCAAACACAGAATAGCTGTGGTCCTGGGGAACAGGCTTGAGCAAGCAGGGTGGGGTTGGGGTGATGGTTGGACTTGATGAGCTTGGAGATCTCTTCCAACCTTCATGATTCTGTGATGCTATGAAAGTAAAGACCCCTGGAGGTGAATGTCTCATCTGGAAGAGAGAGAGAGATCCTCCTATAGAGCTGGGAGTACCTTCGCCTTCATTTCCAGCATCACTGGCAACCAAAAGCTTCCAGATTTCAGTCCAGCTGGTTTATTCTATGAATTCAGTGAAAGCCCTTCTAACCCCACAGCTTCTCCTGGGGTCAGTGGGCTCAGCAGCAGGATCCCCCTTGCAGCCACCAGCTCTGCTGCTGTCCCAGTACCCGATGATGTTTATGGAGATGTGTGCTGGGGTTCCTCAGGCTCTGGCAGAGCAGAAATCACTCTGTGGCAGTGTTTACCCCAAAAGCCACCCTTTCCCAGTGCTGGATCCAGACAGTGAGGGGCTGCTGTCAAAGTGGCTGTTTAGAGCAGGAGCTGATCCAGAATCTTGTGGCCAGTTGTGGGCCCCTCAGCTCCAGAAGGGCTCAGAGCTGCTGGAGAGAGCCCAGTGCAGAGCCACAGGGATGGTGGAGGGAGGGGAGCATCTCCCTGCTGAGGGAGCTGGGGCTCTTGAGCTGGGAAAAAAGGAGACTGAGGGGTGACCCCATGGATATTGATCAATATGGGAAGGGTGGGTGTCAGGAGGATGGAGCCAGGCTCTGCT
>JAOXOE010031424.1:0-11952 GCA_028565055.1 Phoeniculus purpureus
TGGAGTCTCCTTCACTGGAGATATTCAAGACCCGCCTGGATGTGTTCCTGTGTGACTTAGTCTAGGTGATCCTGCTGGTGGAGGCAGATTGGACTAGATGATCTTTTGGGGTCCCTTCCAATCCATTATGATTCTATGATTCCAGGTGTGGGGCCTCTAACGTCTCTGAGCAACTTGTGCCAGTGTCTCACCATCCTCGTAAAAAAATTAGCTAGTCTAAATCTTTGAGACCGTCACCCCTTGTTGCACCTCTGTCCTCAGTTTGTTGAACCTCTGTCCCCAGTTTTTTTCGAGGCCTCCATTTAGGTACTGAAATGCTACAGAAGGTCTTCCTGCAGCCTTCTCCAAGATGATCAATGCTCTCATCCTGTCTTCACTTGGAGAGGTGCTCCGTCACTCTGGGCATCTTCACAGCCCCAATGTCTTAGTTCAAGTTTGCCTCGTGAGAGGTCATTTTGCTCAGAGCTGAGTGGATTGTGGTTCATACTGCAAACCAGCAATTATTTTCTGTGACGATAGCAGACACTCTCCTTTAAGTCCGTCTTGGAGAATGAAGTTGACTTAGTCTTGCAATGCTTCTGCAGTAACAAGTCTCACAGCGCTAAGCTCTGATGCACAAATGCAGAGGAGGAGCCCTGGAGCAACTTTACCGGGAGCCCGATGTCAGGAGGGCTGTGACACATGGGATAAGGACACCTGGATAGCTTTGAAGGAGCTCAGCTCCAAGTAGAAATGATGAGCTTCTGGGACTTAAATGTGCTGGCTCTGTCTGGAGGAGCGTCTGCATGGGTGCCCAAGAAGGGGATTGAATCAGCATCCCTGGATGTGTTTCGAAGTCATGTAGATCTGGAGCTTATGGCATGGCTTAGCTGTGGGCATGGGACAGCTGGGTTAATAGTTGGACTTGATGATCTTAAATATCTTTTCCAACCTAAACGATTAGCTGAATCTAATGTTCTGTAGGTAGGTATTTGTCACACGTAAACATAGCGAGAAGGTAGTTCAGCAGCACACTTGAACAAGATTTCGAGGACAGTAAGTCATCTATGACAAGCGTTAGGTAAGACCTTGCAGCACAGTGTCTGGCTGACCTAAGTGGTGCTCCAGTTGGGCTGGGACGGTTGATGCAGAAATCACAGCAGTCGTCTGACTTTAGTCTTGATCCTTGTAAATCTTCAGAGTTCTCACAGTGTCTCCAGGTCCAGGTGAATCTTTCCACTCACCATAAATTTTCTTCACCTTGAGGAGTGATAACACTCTTGGAAGTGATAACGTTCTCTCTCAGTGATAACGTACTTTCTGAGTCAGGCCACTGTGACAAGTGCTGTGGTCTCTGTCAGAGTCATCAGCAGGGGCTCACAGGTTCTGCCCTGAACCTTCCTTGGTTCTGCCTTGAATTGCAACTAGTTGCACTTTAGTGTAAGTCTCCAGCTCAGTCAACCTTTGGGAAAAGGTGAAAAGTGTTGTTGCCTCAGCTCAGACCAAAAGCAAAGATGCATTCTACCTTCAGAGGTTCCTGCACCACAGCCTCATGCATGGAAGGAGACTCTGTGGCGACCCAGTTTCATGTTCTCTCCAGCCAGAACAGAAAGGTGTTGCTGGTGGTTGTTGGTGATGCCAGATTATGTGTCTTTGGCAGGTAGTTGCTAATGCCTTGCAGTTGGTTCTAGAGGAGCAAACTGAGATGTTTAGCTCTTGTCAAGAAAGTGCCCTGAAGTCTGTGTGATTGCACCAAGATCTGTGGAGGAGAGTGGGCTGCATTCTCGTAATACTGGGATAACGCGTTCTTAACCACTTCCCAAGTCTTCTCCTTGTGCCTCCCTGCCCCTCTGCAGCTTTGCATTGAAAATCTTTCTGGAGTATCTATTTTCTAGCACAGTTCCATATCTAAAGTTGCTTTTCTCTTCTGTTTGGGCTTGTGAATGAGAGAAATGACTGTTGACCAGAACTGTTTGTGCACCTCGATGTGTTCCTCACTGTTGCATCGCTCACAAGGTGGCAGTAAGATGCTGTTGTACCGGTTAAAAACATTGACCGAACGGAGTCTCCGAGTGCCTGCAATTTCTTAACATCTAAGCATCTGGTATTCAGAAGTTCCTTTCTCTTTCCCTTTCCCATCCCCTTCCCCATCAGGCAGCAAGAGGACATCTCTGCCTGAGGACCACCCTGCATGACAGACTGCTGGATGTGAGAATCAGAGCGTGGAGAAAACGCCTGACTGATTGCCCCTTCTTCCAGCTGTTTCCCTAGTTACCTCCTGCTGGCTCCTGTAGCCACAGGACACTGGACTAAGTGGACCTCTGAACTGATCTGATCTGATTCTTCCTTTAGGAGGGCTGAGTTTGGAAGAAAGGCACATGAGATGTCTCAGGCATCCACAGGGTCCTGAGACCTGATCTCTACTTAGTTCAGATGTAGCCTTGGAGGTTTGGAAGAGAAGCTATCCAGAAGGTTGTATTGGTTCAGCCTCCTGAGGATTGCTGTGATGAATCAAGAGACACCCGTGCTTTAGGGCATTGATTTCTGCTCCTTGTGGGATTCAGAGCTACTGCTGCTGTTCCTTGCGCATTCGCCTGTGGTGCATCTTGGTGGGATGAAGAGAAGATTCACTTGGGGAAGGTAAAGTGTGTTGAGTGACGTGCGACGCATTGTTTTCTTCATCCTGGAATTCAATGTTTTACAGGTCCCTGAAGTTGCTGCTCTGCCTTTTGCCTTGTGCAGCTTATTGTTCTGCTTTCCGAGCTTGTGGCTAGCACAGACGCGCAGGAGCGAGCCAGAGCATTGACCGCTTTAAACCAGTGACAGAAGCACAACCACAAGCGCAACCGTGAGAGCTGCAGTCTGATAGCAGCGTAACGCCGCGCCGGAGCGAACGGAACGTCTGTTTCTTCAGGGAGGGTAAATTCAATCAGGTGCTCCAAATCAAATCAAGGTGGAAATCTGTTTGGAAAGACGCAAAAAGCACAATCCAGCTAATTACCTGAGGTCATGCTGGTGAGAAGTTTGCTTTCACGCTGTAACGTGAAAAATCACCTCTCCAGGAGAGAGCTGCTTGTAGCTTGTGATTTCCCAGGGTAGTTCGGAGCCCAGCGCCTCCTTAAGAGAACAATTCCCACGTGCCATCCTTACCCAGTTTGCTACCTCTTACTTGGGATTGTAGTGATACCAACAGCCGTTACTCCGTGACCAGGCCTGTCAGTGTTTCTATCACAGTAGTATTTCTTCGATGAACTTGGCCATTCGGCTGGAAACGTTTGCCCGGCTCAGCCGCGAAGAGCCTCTGCAGCTGATGGTACAGGTGTGATTCCGAAGTGGCACATCTTTGGGGGTCTTCTGTGGCATGAGTTCACAGAATCACTGAACATTAGGGATTGGAAGGGATCTCGAAAGATCCTCCGTTCCAGTCCCCCTGCCACAGCAGGATCCCCTAGATCCAGTCGCACAGGAACATGGCCAGGTGGGTTTTAAACTTCTCCAGAGAAGGAGATTCCACAACCTCCACTGGGCAGCCCCTTCCAGGGCTCTGGCACCCTCACTGCAAAGAAGTTCCTTCTCCTCTGTTCCAGCTGATACCCATTGTCCCCTGTCCTGTCCCTGGATGCCACTGAGCAAAGTCTGGCTCCATCCTCCTGACACCCACCCTTCCCCCCACCCTTCCCATATTTATCAACATTCATGAGGTCACCCCCTAAGTCTCCTTTTTTCCCCAGCTCAACAGCCCCAGCTCCCTCAGCCTTTCCTCAGCAGGGAGATGCTCCTCTCCCTCCATCACCCCTGTGGCTCTGCCCTGGGCTCTCTCGAGCAGCTCTGTGTCCTTCTGGAACTGAGGGGCCCAGAACTGGCCACAAGATTCCAGCTGTGGTCTACCCAGGGCAGAGTAGATTGGGAGGAGAACCTCTCTCGATCTGCTAGCTATCTCAGCTGAGAGGGTTTGGGGTTTTTTCTCTGGAGGTTTCTGGGTTCCTGCTCTACCACCCACGGCCACGATGACCCAAAACCTACAGGAACTCATGCACGTGCACGTCACAAGAAGCTCCGGCTCTGCAGGCTGGCACACGGCAGAGCCCTCATGGAAATCGTTTCACTCCAAAAACATCACCCAGAGCCACAGCAGGTTCAACGTTAAGTCACCGATTGTCAACTGCTCAGCGTATGAAATTACACGACCTTCCTCCTTCTCCTCTCCTCATTAGCTGAAGGGAAAAACCTTGCAGGCAGATTAGCTAGGCTGATTGTTCGCTGGCTTAAAACAAGCAGCTAACAAATTAGTCCGTGTTAGGGGGGAAAATCTTTGTCCCTGACTAGGAGAAAACACGTTAACAAAGGAGATGTGAATTATTCAGCGCTGGTGAGTCACACAAACCCAACCGCAGTCGCAGGAAGCACGAGTCATAAAAACTTTGGGCAGACAGACAAATCCAGGTATTGGTAAGAGAGACTATAAACCCTGCCCCACTACAACGCTGATAATCCTGGTGAGAAGGGATTTAAAGCAGCTCCTGACTATGCAAGAGCTGCTTCCAGCTCCAGCAGCACCAGAGCACTTTAACCCTTGCCAGAGAGAGAGAGAGTCCTTGTTCAGGAACTGGAGAGTTCAGTTCATTTAATTCCTTTTTCTTTTGCTGGAAGACAAGCAGAGGGACTGAACTTTGCTAGAAGATGAGCAATAAAGGAGGAGACTCTACTAAACAAGAACTCGATGCCTCAGCTGTGCCATAGATCAGCGTTGAGCAAGTCTGAACACCATTTGCTAATGATCTCTACTGGCTTCCACAGGAACTGGGAGACACTGGGGTCAGCTGATTCTTGTTATGCCGCTGCCTAACACCTACTAAACAGGGTTTGGCTGGAACAGAAAACTCCTAATCACCACTGCTGGGTTTGTAAACATCTTCGTTACAGAGCCAGTGCAGCTCCTGTGAGCTCATTTGCTGGATGATCTCTACTTCCTTCCCTCAGCAGCATCCTTCATCCCCAAAGCGTTAGGTTCGCAAGCGTGCCATGGGGCTAGAGGTCAGCTGAAACACAGCTCCCCTGTCCCTATCTGAAGCCCAGGCTGGAGGATTATTTGTGCTGATGTTTCCCTGCCTTATCTCTCAGCAAACATAAAAGGGACAAGGCAGCCATGTCTCAAAGGGAGATTTTTATCTCCCAGGAAGGCTCATGCCCAACCCAGGAGGAGGGAGCCTTGGCAGAAAGTGATCTGACAGCCCTGGCTCTGGGTAACAAATATGCCAGAGCGATGGAGATGCTGCTGTGCAAATCTTTATGGTGCTTCTAAGGAAGGTTTGCAAATAAACAGCACCTAGATGTGGATCTGCTGGTTTATCAGTCCGGCTCTGTGGTGATTCAACCAGCCTGAAACTCTTGCTAAAAAATAACGGTGCTCAGTGCTCTGCATGAGGGTGCCAGTACAGACCAAACCCTGCTGATCTCATTAATGCTGATAAATATGGGAAGGGTGAGTGTCAGGAGGATGGAGCCAGGCTCTGCTCAGGGGCACCCAATGAGAGGACAAAGGTCAACGAGCCTGAGAAGGAACAGAGGAGGTTCCACATCAATGCAAGAAGGACCTTATTGGCAGTGAGGGTGCCAGAGCCCTGGCAGGGGCTGCCCAGGGGGGCTGTGGAGTCTCCTTCTCTGGAGAAGTTTCAAACCCTCCTGGCCATGTTCCTGTGTGACTGGATCTCGGGGATCCTGCCATGGCAGAGGGATGGGGCTGGACTGGATGATCTTTCGAGGTCCCTTCTGATCCCTAATGACTGGATCTCAGGGATCCTGCTGGGGCAGGGGGTTGGACTGGGTGGTCTCTCAGGTTCCCTTCCAATCCTGAATGTTCTGGGATTCTGTGAGAGCAGAGGAAGCTGCTGAGGAGCAGGTTCCTTGCACAAGGCTTGAATTTCCTCTCCTAGCTGCTGGCAGCTGAGCCCGTCTGTGGTTACCCCGGGTTGCACCAGCGAAGAGCCGCCGGGTCTGACTGAGCAGGAAAAAATGTCCCAGAAGCAGGGGCTCGGTGAAGATTTACTCTGACTCGCAAGGCACCCTGGAAGGGTGGTAACCGCAGCGAGTGCCAAGATGTGATCCAACCTCCTAAGACCTCAGACCGGATTTGTTTGCAGCCAAACTCTGCTCGTTTCTGTGAAGACAGGAGAGGGCTGCCCTTCCCACACAGCGTCCGAGCTGGGCGCACGGGGCAAAGGGGGGCAACCACACCGGCCCCGGAGACCGGCGCTGCTTCGTGCTCGGGTCAGAGCATGGGGGGGACTCACCCCTGCTGCGGGGCAGTGGCTTTTGCCCACTCTGGCAGATGCCAGTCCTTTTCAAGAGCGACGTTGCCCAGATGCTCTGCTCCCGTCATGATGCGGTGGCAGAGGAATGCTGGCGGCCCGGAGCCGGCTGCGGGCTGCAGCATCACTTCTATTTATTGCTCAGCCCGGGCAAGCCAGAGCAGATGCTTGTGTGGAGCAGAGCGTTAAGCTCCTGACCCGTCCAGGTGAAGCCCATCCTTCCAGAGACCCCTTTTCTCTGCCTTGCCAGGAGTTTCCCCAAACTTCGACACCTTCTGGTCCACTGAGGCCCCTTCCAAAGCCGGAGTCTTGTTTGGAGAGCGGTGGAGCTGAGCAAGAGACGCAAGAGGTGCAGCCAGCGCTGGTCACATAGACCTGCCCATCTGCTCAGGAGTCTGAGGGCCCCAGGGACAGCTGATCCTGGCACCACACACTGCTCCAAAGCACCGACTTCGTCACACTGGAGCCTCGTGACTGGCAACTCAGGAAAACACAGGGGCAAGTTAAACTAAACCTTTACTCAGATCACATCCCACTGTCTCACCTAAAAACCTCCCTGTGGCAGGGGGACTGGACTGGATGGTCTTTTGAGGTCCCTTCCAGTCCCTAGTGACTGGATCTGGGGGATCCTGCTGGGGCAGGGGGATGGGACTGGGTGATCTTTTGAGGTCCCTTCCAAGCCCTGGTGCTCTGTGATCCTGTGTGATGGGGAGATGCTGCTGTGTCCTTTCTCCTTGAAGACACCACAAAGTGCCACAGGTATGGCCTCAGTAGCCCATTGGCCCAGGCATTCAAATCCAGTTTGACCAGCGGAGCCCGGCTGCAGGGACCCACTGAGCCCGGCTGCAGTGCAGCTGCCACCTTGACAACCACACGGGCTGCAGAGGGAGGTGGGGCAAGCGCCTGCCTGGTGGCACAAGTGACCCCAGAAGTGGTTTTCCAGGGGAAGAGAACTGCTGAGCAGCAACAAAGTCCATCTGAGGCAGGGAGAAGAGTTTCTTTCATCACAGGCTTTCTGGCTTAACAAGGAAGCCTTTGAATGAAGATGGATGAGGCTGGTGACAGGAGCCTACAGGTGGGTCCAAGCCACAGAGCCCTGGCAGGGAGCCCAAGCACGAATCACCGAGCGGGGACAATAAGGGAAACAACAGCTCGTGCCTGTTCCCCCTCTTTGATGTCTGTGTCCTAAAGGAGAGAGCTCACAGCGAACTCTGCCAAGGGCGGCAGCAGACTTCTGCTTAGAAAAGCTTCAAGCAGGAAGGGACTTCTCCACAAGAGGAAATTTTTATGAAAGAGGTGTTTTTGACAGCTGCATTTCTCAAGCTTCAGCTGCCCCAAGGTCAGGGCTGCACCTGCCCCGAGCCCTGGGCAAGTAGAGCCCTACACTCACATAGTGCCCAGCGGGGATAGGAGCAGCCCAGCCAGCACAGGGGCTGGGGCTGCAGGAAGGCAGTGGGTGTGAGTCACCAGATCCCAGAACATCAGGGGTTGGAAGGGACCTCAAAATGTCACCCAGTCCCATCCCCCTGACACAGCAGGATCCCCCAGATCCAGTTGCACAGGAACATGACCAGGTGGGTTTGAAACATCTCCAGAGAAGGAGACTCCACAACCCCCCTGGGCAGCCCCTTCCACTGCTCCCTTCATCATCTCTGTGGCTGTGCACTGGATAATCGGGTAACAGCTACTCAGAGGTTACCTGAACACATCTGGGAGCAGTAATGAGATAAAAGTGTCCTCTAAGGCTCTGTTGGTCAGAATTATCTTCTGATTCTCTGGCCCCAGAACTGGACACAATATTCCAGATGTGGTCTGGGTTTAGGGTCACAAAATGCAAACAACGTGCTCGAAGTAACGTGGAATTGGTCAGCTAAGTGGATGAAGAAGCTTTCAATGCAACGAACAAGCCATCATTATAAGACTGGTTTTTTAATATAGATCCTTTTCTGCTGCTCGGTCAGCCTGGATAAACAGGTCTGCCAGGAGCTAGTTCATACTAGAATTTACTTCCAAGATGAATTTATGTCAGTGGGTCTCAATTTACAGAGAAACAGGTAAATGTTGAGAGAAGACAGCACCATGAACAACAGTGAGAAAAGCCAACAGTGAAGCATCAATTCTGTGGTTCAAGTTGATCCCTGTTGTTCTCTTGAGACTCCTTTTACCAAACCCAGGCAGAAGTGCCTTTGTTTTCCCCGCTAAACATCTTCTGAGGTTTCCCCTCCAGCAAGAGGTGAGGAGCGAGGTCCTCTGTGGAGCAGTGAGAGCAGAAGCCTGGAGAAGGTGCAGCAAGCACTGCCTGGAGGAGCCTTCCCCTTCAAACTGGGACAGTGCCTGGCTAAGGGAGGCGCTGCACGTTGGGTGTTCCACATGAAAAAGGGTCGTTAGCATTTTCAAAGGCAAGATAACAGTGCTACCTGGGAATCACTAACAGAGGATCCTGGAAATTCAAATCCCTGTTTTCACGCATAGTCATTCATGCAAATGTGGGAGCTGACCCAGAAATTCTGTGGAGGTGAGTAATCTGCTCTTGGCTTCAGTCGGATCCTGCTGCACACAAACCAAGCAATTCAGTGGGGTTCTGCATTGGCATAGTAACCTACATTGGTCTTCTAGTGCCACTTGGTCTAGGGGATCCTGCTGTGGCAGGGGGATTGGACTAGATGATCTTTCGAGGTCCCTTCCAATCCCCAATGTCCTGTGATTCTGTGAAGCAGGGTGCTTCCTGCTTGCTTTCCCAATACCCCAGGACTACTCCAGGAGTGAAACCAGAATGCAAAGATGGGCAGGTGTTGATGCTGTGGCTTGGCTTGGTGCCTGGTCACTTGGTCACTGACCTTGTTTCTGTGTGCTAAGGCATCAGGAATCTGACCCAGCGCAGAGAAACCTGGTGGTTTTCTGGTAGGTGACCATGCAGAGATGTCTTGGCAGTTGAGCGCTGAAGGTGGTGCAAAGATACCTCTGCTCCAAGGACAAGCTGAGGGAGCTGGGGTTATTCAGCCTGGAGAAGTGGGGGAACCTGATAGCAACCTTGCAGTACCTGAAGGGGGCTACAAGAAGGCTGCAGAGGGACTGTTTACAAAGGTCTGGAGTGGTAGGATGAGGGGTGATGGTTTCCCATTAGAGAATAGCAGATTGAAATGGGCTGTTAGGAAGAAGCTCTTTAGCAGGAGGGGGTTGAACACTGGAACAGGCTGCCCAGAGAGAGAGTTGAGGTTCCATCCCTGGAGCTATGCAAGGGGAGGCTGGACAAAGCTCTGGGCAACCTGATCTAGTTGAGGCTGGCCCTGCTTGCTGCAGGGAGGTTAGACTAGATGACCTTTGGAGGTCCCTTCCAATCCAGGCAACCCTACACGTCTATGAAGGTAGGGCAACTCTACTGCCTGGACTCACCCGGCGATTAAATAGCCTGGAGGAGATATTGAGCTACAACCTTCTAGGAGTAGTTGTTAGTGTGTGGTTTTCCACACCCAGCTTAGTTATGTGCTGCTGGTGATACGAGCTCCGTGCTCTCTGTGGCCAAACCTGTTTGTCAGCATGGGGTATCAACTTGGAAAGATTTCATACTTAAATGAAAATCTAAGATGTCTCTGTGTTATCATGACAGAGAAAGTCTTATCTTGCCCTAGGGGCGACTATTACTGTAACATAGAGCTTTGCTGAGGAAATCTGGAGATGGAGTGAGGAAGCCTGGAGAAGGAATGACAAGCTGCTTCTACCTGACGTGTGAACGTAGTGTCATGCACTTGGTGACATGGATTTTGTTAAAGAGGACCGCTGCCGGCTGAGCTTGTTGATCGCTATGGCTTGTCCTTTCCTCCTCCTTCAGGGTTGCACATGGAGAACCGCAGCACTGAGCACGAAACCTTTACTCCCAGGCACTCCTAAACGAGGACAACTTGTACTTAAGACAAATCACTTTCGGGATGTGAAGCTCACTTCCATAAATTAAAGTGTGTTTCAAGTGCTTCTGTGCGGCTTAGTTCCTTCAGGTGTAGCCTTGGACTTGCTCAAGGACTGAGCTTGCTTCTTGCTATTGATCACTCTTAAATTGGGTGAACTATAAAAACCCTGAGAGTGAGGTTGGAAAGGTTCAAGTGAGTGTCTGTTCTAACAGAACTCTTCAGGGAAGAGGAGAATGTGCCACGGCGTGATCTCCCTGGGTGCGATTTGGATGCGTACAACACTGCTGAACTGAGGTCTCCTGCTGCAGCTGGTGAAACTCTTCTAACAAGAACCATCCTCGCCTAGAACATACCTTGGGAGTGGAATTCCATGTGAAAACCGTGGAGAAATGAGGGGAGATGCATCTGGAATGCTTCCAGAGTAAGTAAATGTATTTTAACATATTTTGTTGTCATTTTGCTAATATTTATAATCATCCTTGAGAAGAGATGGCTTAGGGGGATCTTACCCATGTGTATAAATACCCGATAGGAGGGAGCAAAGTAGATGAGGCCAAAAGACGTGATAGAAGGGAGCAAAGAAGATGGAGCCAGTGTCTTCTCCATCAGGTTAGTCAAACAGTGGAACTGGTTGCTTGCAGAAGTTGTGGAGTCTGTGTCTTTGGAGCTAAGTCAAGATAGAATCATTAGGGATTGGAAGGGACCTTGAAAGATCATCCAGTCCAATCTCCCTGACACAGCAGGATCCCCTAGACCAAGTGCACAGGAACATATCCATGCAGGTTTACATGTCTCCGGAGAAGGAGAGTCCACAACCCCCCTGGGCAGCCTGTTCCAGGGCTCTGTTACCCTCACTGGGAAGAAGTTCCTTCTGATATTTATATGGAACCTCCTAAGATGCAACTGAACACAGCCCTGAGCATCCTGCTGCATTGCATTTCAGACTGTGCTTTGAGAGCAGGGCTGGACTTCGTGATCTCTAGATGTCACTTCCCGTCTTCTCTTCGAGGTCCCTTCCAATCCCTAATGATTTAATCGGAAAGCAGCCCCTTCCAGTGCTCTGTCACCCTCACAGGGAAGAAGTTCCTTCTCAGATTGATGTGGAACCTCCTCTGTTCCAGCTCGCACCCAGTGCCCCTTGTCCTATCATTAGATGACACTGAGAAGACCCACTTAATGGAAACTCACAAAGATCCAGAACACTGGGAAGCAGCAGAACCTCTCCTGCTTTTGCCTACTGTCCACATTTGTCGCTGCTCAGTCATCTGTTTTGTCGTCCCTCCCTCCCCAGCTGCCACCAGGCAGATGGCATTCCTAGCAAAATAAACTGTTTGGACTCAGTGCCCTCCTGATTGTCTGGACATGTGAACAGATGACAGGGAGATGGGAGGAAGAGGAGAGCTGGCTCCACGTTTTTCAGGTCAAACTTTGCCCTGAATTCTACTCAGTCACTTCAGAGAGGTCCTGAGGGTTACGGGGGTGAAGGGAATGAGAAGGAAACACACAGAAACACGGATTGGAAGGGACCTCAAAAGATCACCTAGTCCAATCCCCCTACCACAGCAGGATCACCCAGATCCAGCTGCACAGACACACGTCCAGGGGGGTTTTAAACATCTCCAGAGAAGGAGACTCCACAACCCCCCTGGGCAGCCCCTTCCAGGGCTCTGGCACCCCCATCATGAAGAAGGTCCTTCTCAGATTGATGTGGAACCTCCTCTGTTCCAGCTCACACCCACTGCCCCTTGTCCTATCATTAG
>JAOXOE010031425.1:0-11951 GCA_028565055.1 Phoeniculus purpureus
GGTGATGGAGCACTGGAAGGGGCTGCCCAGGGGGGTTGTGGAGTCTCCTTCTCTGGAGACGTTTAAAACCCACCTGGCCATGCTCCTGTGTGACTTGCTCTAGGTGATGCTGCTGTGGCAGGGGGATTGGACTGGATGGTCTTTCGGGGTCCCTTCCAGTCCCTGACGCTCTGGGATCCTGTACCTGCATTCCCTCAGTCTCCAGCAGATAAGCATCCTCTGTACGTCTGCTCAGATGGGTTTGCTCCGTAAGCAACGACTGTTAGATCAGAGCTGGTCTCTTTAGGTGGTGCTCAGGTTCAGACACTGCCTAGTTACACGACACAGACAGACCATCACCTGCTGTTCAAACCCTTTTGCATGACCTGCCTCTCCACCACGTTTGAGACAGCGAGCCTCCAAATGCTCCGACTTCAGCGAGTGTTTCCTGGAGCCTTGATGCAGTGAGACTCCTGCTTCCTGATGGAATTCTTCCTCATGGCATCAACATCGCTGCTCTGCAGAGATGCTGAAGGCTGGAAGCGCAGCTGTGCTCCCCTCCTGTGAAACTGGCCTTGTCCCACCAGGCTGGCTGTTGCAGCAGGGAGTCCCTCGTGAGCCACAAACATTAGTCACTTTCTGTTTACAAACAAACTGGATCTGCTTTGGTTGCCCTGTGCAAGTGAGGCTTCCTCTGCCTCGCTTCGGCACCTTTCAGCCTTCCTGTCCTGTGACAGCCGTTTGAACGCTCAGATTGGAGCCCACACGTGTTACAGAGAAGGGTCACAGCTCATCCTCTGCTGAAGGAGGTGTTCTGAAACCCACCTGGACATGTTCCTGTGCGACTGGATCTAGGTGATGCTGCTGTGGCAAGGGGTTGGACTGGATGATCTTCTGAGGTCCCTTCCAGTCCCTGACGCTCCGTGATTCTGAACAGAAATACTGCCGATGCGCTTTCCCTCTTCACCTCACAGCAGGAGATTATCCGTGCGTCACCTCGGTTTTGCTTTAGTCTGCAGAAATATCACTCTTGCAGCAACCCAAGGCTATTTATGCCGTGTTTTAACACTACAAACAAACAACTCAAGGCTCTTTCTGCTGCTCTTTAATAGTACAAAGACGCAGGTGCTACCATCATGCTCTACTGACGTGAAGCGCTTTGATCAGCTGAGCGCTAGATGTTGTGACTGAGCAGCTGGGGAACACACGAAACCTCAGCTGATGCTGCCAGTGAGAAACTAGACCAAACACAGACACCATCAGGTAGTAGAGTCTACTCTGGAGATGGCGCTGCTCTCACGGCTGGCCCCGGGCGCTGCTCTTACAGGTGGCCCTACTACGTTGAAAAAGACCAGATACATCCACCTCCTCTTCAAGTATAATGTGGTCCTTGAGGCCCTTCTGTGAGACTGTCAACACTAAGAAGAAATCTACTGCCGAGAGGCTGCAGTGAGGGACTAAACTGAAAGCAGGCCAGGAGAGTCTTGCTGCTGCGCTGTGCCAATTGCACGGCCGCGTTTTGCTTCTCCGCTGCATGACGGATAGAGACCTACAAATGCTGAGGTCCCAAGGGATTTGAGCGTATCTGGTGACGATTGGGAATCAATAGGGTTTTATAATCGCGGGCAAACGGCATCGTTTTCGTTGGGGTGAATGATGGCAGCTGTCCACAGAGGTGCCGCAGACACGGGAGCATCAAGCACATTTGTCGGAGCCTTCCGCTCAATGCGACACGTACGAGGGTCCGGACTCTTGGCAAATTAAGCGATTTACCTGCCTCTTAATTAGCAAATGGTCCCTGACCTTTCCATTCCAATGCATACTCTGCAGCTTAAGAGGAAAGAGGGGGATTCATTTTCTGGGTGCGGATTTTAAACGTGTTGGCAGCCCCGCCGAGGAGAGAACGTTGTTCAGCTCGTGGTCCTGTCAGCAGACTGCAAATTTATCTCGGGTCTGCCTTGAAGCAAGCTTCATCTCCAAAGCTGAGAGGTAATTTACTTTCCAGGGTTATTCTGGCCTGGCCTTTGCTTAAGCAAAAGCTACCAGTTCAATGTGACAACGAGAATTACTATCCGCTAGGGGCCAAGCTCTGCCCACCAAATGCTTGATGTCCTTTCTGAAACACCCTGCTCCCCGGCAGCTGAAATGCCACGCTTTTACTTCTTGTGCGTTGGGTTTGGGTTGGGGGGGAGGGTTGTTCAATCCCAGGTTGTTCTTGAGCTCTGTAAGTCTTAGACTGGAGTTCCAAGCTCACTTGTGGAGGAATACGCAACGATTGTGAAGATGATGACGGTATTTATCTATAGGGCACGCAGTCAAGATAGAAAAGTCAGCCTGTTGGTGATGAGAGTGAGAGATGGGCAGAACTATGTCCACTGAGGTCTCAAAACCATGTTGGAGAACCATGTTGCTTGTCACACTGGAGACACTGGATTGTGAAAGGTCTCGACAGGAGACAGCTCAGTCTGGTTTGATGTGAAGCTCAATGAAGTCGGCGGGTAGCCCTTCGAGCTAGGTGTGCTCCTAGACTGTGTGCCCTTTTGTACATCTCTCTGCTGCCTTAGAAAGCTGATGAAGGGAGGAAAGCCCTACTGAGACATGCCACAGCATGCGCTTGATTAAAGGTAGGTATCATCAGGGATTGGAAGGGACCTTGAAAGACCATCCAGTCCAATCCCCCTGCCACAGCAGCATCACCTAGACCAAGTCACAGAATCACAGAACATCAGGGATAGGAAGGGACCTCGAAAGATCATCCAGTCCAATCCCCCTGCCACAGCAGCATCACCTAGACCAAGTCACAGAATCACAGAAATCAGGGATAGGAACGGACCTCGAAAGATCATCCAGTCCAATCCCCCTGCCACAGCAGGACCACCCAGACCAAGTCACACAGGAACACGTCCATAGTGTTTTCTGGAAGTTCCAAGCACCTGCAGACACAGGCTTTAAGATGCAAGGACCTTCCCCACCATAAGTCACTATGGAATCATAGAATCAGTCAGGGCTGGAGGGTGCTTGTCAGCCAACAGAGCCCAGCGCCGAAGGCTTTTCCCAGGAGTCTGGTAGAACTAGCACCCTGGATCTCCCGGACTCCAAACCCAAGAATTCTGAGGTCGCTTTTGAGCTTTGTCTTCCTCCCACAAGGTGCTAACGAATGAGTTATTGCATTAGTTACAGCCTTCATTAAAATGTAATTAAAAGATGTCATCCTTTTATAGTCGGACTCAGCTGTAGCCAAACATATGGGCACAGTAAAACATTTCACAGAGCTGAAAGATTTTGTGGTCCTGCTGAGAAAATTATAGTCTTGCAGCTTCTCACTTAATTATTCTAAAATTAATAATAACAATGGTTAAAGTTCCTCTCGTTCAAACAGAGTAGCTTTTAATATTCCTGGCTGAAAGGCTCAGTGGTGAAGGCAGTTACTCTGCTGGAAGTGCAAAAACACTCCTGAGCAGCTCGGGGTCCTCAGTCCTGCTCGGTACATGCGAAGGACGTCTTGCAGCTCTGAGCACGTACGTGAAGCGCTGTGCACGTTCAGGGGGAGGGACCTGACCCTCTGCCACACTCAGCCTGGGGAGGATGACCTGGCTGCTGGGTCCGTTGTGCTTTGCTGCATTCTCTGCCGCTGAGGTCTCGGTTGGCAACTGGCTCTGGAATGGGGATGGGCTGGGATGCTGCGTATTTATAGTCCTTCCCTGAAATGAGGAAGCATGTCTGGGGTTTTATTCCATCAGTCTGAACCATTTTAGTGTCCAAAGTCAAGTAACTGCAAAGGCAGGGGAATCTGGGCTCATGACCCAGTGCCTGTGCGATCAGGGCACAAGAACTCTGCCTCAAGCTGTTGTCCAGGAGCAGGGATCTGAGCAGGGGCGCCCGCGTGGTGCTGCCTTGAGACATAAAAGAAGGGTGTAAAATTGCACAGCCAGACCGAGTACCTGTGAGACAGGAGTCTCAGCAGTGATGAGAATTCTTTGGGTACCATCCTTAACCATCTGGAAGAGAAGAAAGTTGTGGGGTGTAGTCATTCATCAGGGGAAATCATGCTTGATGAGTGTGATGGTGTTTTATGATGCCCTATCCAGCTGGGTAGACGAGGGGAGAGGAGTGGTTGTAGCCTGCCTTGACTTCAGCAAAGCCTCTGCCGCCGTCTCCCGTAACATCCTCGTTAGGACAGTCATGCAGTGCGGGTTGGGTCAGTGGATGAGTGAGGTGGACCAAGAAGCCATTACCAGTGGTTCAGGGTTGAGTCTGAAGACCTATGGTGTCCCTTGGATATGTGGGACTCATTCCCTTCACTTTTCAGAAGGCACCACTTCCACGCCTCTGACGATCTCTACTGAAGCAGTGTTCTCTATACCCCACCCTGGGATCCAGATGGGGTGTTTTGAGAGGAACCACAATCAGCCTGCATGCATGAGAAATGCAGAAGCTGCAAGATATAATTTGAGACAGAATTGATGACTCTCCAGTGGCACCACATACTGCTAGTCCCAGGGCAAAATACTTTGTCACCTTGTAGGGAGCTGGGGCTCTTGAGCTTGGAGAAGAGGAGACTGAGGGGTGACCTCATTAATGTCTGTAAATACGTGAGGGGTGGGTGTCAGGAGGATGGAGCCAGGCTCTGCTCAGTGTTATCTAGTGACGGGATGAGGGGCAATGGGTGTGAGGTGGAACAGAGGAGCTTCCATCTAAATATCAGAAGGAACATCTTCGCAGTGAGGATGATGGAGCACTGGAAGGGGATGCCTGGGGGGGTTGTGGAGTCTCCTTCTCTGGACATGTTTAAAACCCTCCTGGATGTGTTTCTGTGCAACTTGGTCTAGGTGATGCTGCTGTGGCAGGGGGATTGGACTAGATGATCCTTCCAGGTCCCTTCCAGTCCCTAATGATTCTATGATTGTACAAACTATTGGGGTATTGAAAGCACTTGCTTGGTGTGGACACTGCCGTTGCCACGTGTGCTGCACAACAAGCCCTTCTCCTTTTGGTGTGAATATTGATTCATTGGTTTGTGACCCAGCTATTGATGCCAATCGGGTAGAGAGGGCTTCTTGGTGCCAGCAGCTCCAGCGCGTATGCTTGCACCCATGTGTCCGGGACCTTGCAGTACCCACTAAAAATCCCAGGCATCAGGTCCTTGGTCCCGATGAGGAGCCCTCTTCTCCCTACCTATGTGCAGTCAGATCGTGCTAGAGCGAGAGTGTTGCTGCTTCAGGCCAAGAGAAAGGTTTCAGTGGGAGAGTGAGATCAGTAGCACTGGAGGGTTTGAAAGAGTAGAAGCAAGCAGAACACTTCTGCACTCTTGTGAGTGGCCCACACAAACAATTTCCACTGCACAAGAGCTGCCTTCCTGGGAGAGGGTCGCCAAGAATTACTCTAAACAAACTCTCTTATTCAAAAACTGCATTAGGGGCAATGGAGCAAAGCTGGAGCTGGGTAGATTTAGAGTGGACGTGAGGAGGAAGTTCTTCAGCGTGAGAGTGGTGAGAGCATGGAATGGGTTGCCCAGGGAGGTGGTTGGGGCCCCATCCCTGGAGATGTTTAAGGCCAGGCTGGATGGGGCTCTGGCCAGCCTGATCTAGGGTGGGGTGTCCCTGCCCATGGCGGGGGGGTTGGAACTCAAAGATGCTTTGGTCCCTTCCAGCCCTGACTGATTCTATGATTCTATAAAACCTGTGTTGTAGGTGCTTAGAACTTCTAGGAAACAATATGAATGTGTTCCTATGTGACTTGCTCTTGGTGGTCCTGCTGTGGCAGGGGGATTGGACCGGATGATCTTTGGAGGTCCCTTCTGAAACCTAATGATTCTATTTCAGCATAAGAGGGTGGATTCTGAAGGGCTTGGCCATGAGCGTGAGCTCTCCAAGCACTGTTGATCAGGGAAGGCTCTACAGAACGTAGAGATGGCTCAAACAGGCTGAAGTCAGCAGTTAAATGAGTTGTACCACAGCCTGTTTAATTTGGGGTACAAGCTCCTAATGGGGACATGGTGTGGGACAGGCTGCTCGGATATCACGGGTGTCTGTCTGGAGATTATTCCCTAACAAAGACTCTAAGAACTCACTCGTATGGTTTGTATTCACGTCAGGCTTTGGTCACAGACAAATTCACACATTCAGCAATGTGGTTAATCTCCTAGATCCCCACCACACAAGAACAGGGATTAATACATTTATCTTGTAAAACAATGCAGCCCTCCTCTGAATTACAACCAGAAATTAGACCGTGGTTATCCAGTGTGTTCAGCGAGGCCGTGAATCAAGTCACCGCATTGTTAAAATCGCCCATCTCTTATCACCTCCCGCTTTGAAAGCGGCAGCTATCGGAGCGTCAGCTGCCAGCTGCACTTGCTGGAGGCAGGGAAGTGCCTTCTCCAACAGAGCGTTTCTGCGCGAGGGCAGAGAAAAGGCTTTGCCTTGCAAATGTCATCCAGAAGTCCAGACAAGATATCGGGAGACGCCCCTGGACTCGGCGATCCATAAAACCTTCATGAAAGTCAATGACTGTTCCGGTAGGGGTTGAAGCCATCATTTACATGCCGTGCCAGCGGTGAGAAATCTGTCCAGCCGACACACGCGGGGCTAGCGGCTGTCACGCCGCACGCCCGCTGCAGTCTCTGCTAAGCTTAGGAAAACTTAGCCCTAAAAACCCCCACCCAAGGCAAAATAGAGACCAGAAAGCCACTGCCACTAGCCTGCTCCTGGATGGTAGATTTGGAGAGGGGTTCGAGGACGGGCTCTTTCGTTTTCCATTCCTTCTAAACGTACGTGGCACCCACACTTACGGGTTAGCGGCACCTCCGAGGAAACCTCCGAGGAACCGCGGCTCTGGCCGTGATTAGCAGAGTATTTATTTCTACAAGCAGCCTTGTAAAGCCCACAGAGCTCCTGCCTCCCGAGCGATAACTAATCTGCTGGTGCGCGTTGCCCACCTCAGCCCTTCCGCAGCACAACGCTGGTGGTTCCAATTAAAAGGCATCCTGGAGGCGCTTGGTGGTTGTTTAGACTGTGAAGACCACCGGTGGGGGGTTTTCTTTTCCCCACCCTCTGTATGTTTTGTGAGTGCTGAACACAGGAGGAGTTTAGCGGGTTCTGTAAGGGGCTGCACATTAATAATACATCCTCGACCGCAACGAGAAAGCCGGCTTGCTCAGTGGTGGCTGCGTAAGTCAACAGCGCTCAGGAAAAGGCTCTCTCCCTTTAATCTTGGCTACAAAGAGATGCCCTCGTAGCCGAGAGAGTATCGTCTAGAAGTCTTCTGATTCTTGCTTGATGTGTGGCTCTGGTGCCTCTAGGAGGTTATTTCAACAGCATTGGCGATGCCAAGGCTTGGGCTAGGGAAACTTTTCAGTGCCACCTTTGCTGTCTGAAAGGCTGCCTGCTGCGCGCGAGCGCCTGTAGAGCTGTCTTAATGCATCCCTGCCTCTTGCCACAGGTCATTATTTAGTCCCGTAAACCCCGCCAGAGGCATCGACTGTGTCACGAGGAGAGCAAGGGAATCGCGCTGCACTAACGTGGGATCTCCATGCCCTTGTCTGATCCCAGTAAGAGGGTCTGTGTTTTACTGCATTGTGCCAGCTAATTCCCAAACTCAAAGGCAGTCCTCAGCTGGTAGGATCCACGCTCTGCCAGTCGAGCCAAGTCGATGACCTTAGTGCAGTGCTGCATGGCAGCTCGTGGCGAGGCTGTGCTACTTGCACGATGCAGAGGTTTAGGGTCAGCGGAGCGATGGGGATGAGATCAGCCATCCCGTGAATGAAGTGAACAAGGGAAGACATGCTCTGGAAGTGGGTTTCTCTGGGTTTAGGTTGTCCTTTTGCTCCTAATCCCGCCGCTGCCCTATGCTTATCTCACAAACGTCTTTGATTTCAAGGTTTTCTGTGTTCTGTTTGGGCAGATACTGGCAGCAGCTGCCTGAAGTTTGCTGCTCGCTGTGTAAGGGCGAACTGTGGATCTTGCTGTGGCAGGGGCATTGGACTAGATGGTCTTTTGGGGTCCCTTCCAATCCCTACTGTTCTGTGATTCTGTGACTTGGTCTAGATGATGCTGCTGTGGCAGGGGGATTGGACTAGATGATTTTTCGAGGTCCCTTCCAATCCCTAATGATTCTATGATTCTCTGAACTTGCTTTTACCTCTTTTAAATGAATCATCAAGCTCTACCAGGTGCCTGCTCATTCTTGCACCACAGGGTTAAATTCTGAATGAAACCAGGATGCTGCTTTGCACCTGTTCTACCCACAAGCAGTGGACAGATTGTATTAGAACCCAAATTTACATCGTACAGCTTTGTGGAGAGCTGAGGTACAGAGCTGAGCGGTGAAAGAAGTGCTGCCAAAGCTCCTGAATCACACATAGACTTTCAGTTTCAGGTGACTCTGAGTACAGTTTTCTGGGTCGTTTAGGTTGCTCAGACTGTAAAAAGCACCAGCTTCCTAATTTTATTTTGTCTTAAAATAACAGCCTAGTCAGCTGTTCCCTTGGCTGTGCTCTATGGCACAGGGGCAGAGTGAATTCATCAAGTAAAGAGACGACTGAGTAAAGGCTAGTGAGACACTGGAACAGATGGTCCAAAGTAGTTGTGGACACCCCCTCCCTGGAAGTGGTCAAGGGCAGCCTGGGTGGGGCTCTGGGCAGCCAGGTCTAGAAGATGATGTACTCCATGACCTCTAAGGTCTCTTCCAACTCAAACCCTTCTATGATTCCTTTACACATGGAAAACTTTGGGTTAGTTGCAAGCAAACCTTCAAGAATTCTTCTGAGGTTTTGTATGGGGGGTTTTTTTTTGTTTCAAATTTTTCAATTTTTTAAATTTTTTATTATTATTTTATTATTTTATTATTTTCTCCCTCAATGGCAGAGTGCCCAGTGCAAATCAAAGCCTTCAGTTCACTTTTCGAAAGAGCATAAACTATCCTGGATGCCCGAAATACTAATTAAAAAGAAGCAAGAAAAAAAAAGAGACTTGGACAGATCCCAAACCAGCTACTCAAATATAAATGTCTGCAACTGTCATACGAACTTCTAAGTAAATGAGACTATAATCCTTCCTTCCTAAAGTGGAAGTGCAATTTGATTAGCCCAATTAAGAGAGGATTTCTGACAGCATATTACTTGGGGATATAGTTTCCTGAAGGATGAAAAAGTGCCAATTTAGAACCAACTGTATGTTACTCACGTTATTAAAAAATAGAAACGAGGAACATCGTAGTAAACTACCTGCTGGGATTGTCTGTTGGCTTGAGTTTCCCTTCAAAGGCGTGTTAGAGCAATTGGGCTGTTTTTACACAGTGTGTATCGGTGCATCGATATCCTCTGCGACGCTTCTACTTTGCACAAGTAGAGCAGGATCATTGATGGAGTTTGGTCTGTTTGGTGGTGGGTTGGTTGACTTGGTTCATTTCACTGCTCCGTTTTAAGGCCTTCTCTTGGCATGGTCTGCTTGGAGAGTGGACAGAGCGTGTTGTGATGCTTTCCTCCTGGCACATCCTTCCCCAGTAGGCTCTGGCATTCAGGGACTCCTTTTCCTCCTTGTATGATGGAATATTTCAACGTGGCGCAGAACAACTTGAACTAGAGCTCTTCTTTCACCACAGCAAAGAAATACACAATGTCTGTAAATATGTGAGGGGTGGGTGTCAGGAGGATGGAGCCAGGCTCTGCTCAGTGGCATCTAGTGGTAGGACAAGGGGCAATAGGTGTGAGCTGAAACATAGGAGGTTCCACTTCAATATGAGAAGGAACTTCTTCCCAGTGAGGATGACAGAGCACTGTAGGGGGCTGCCCAGGGGAGATGTGGAGTCTCCTTCTCCGGAAACATTTAAAACCCACCTGGATGTGTTCCTGTGCGACTTGGTCTAGGTGATCCTGTTGCGGCAGGGGGATTGGACTGGATGATCTTCCAAGGTCCCTTCCAATCCCTAATGTTCTGTGATTCTGTGATAAAGCCCGTATGCATGAACAGTTGTGGAGATGCAGAGTGGTATCAGAACACTGTTTAACAGACCCTGTGGTGTGTTTTGCAGCATGCTCTCTCCGACAAGGCCAACGTGAAGACATTTGATCCAAAGACAACCTGTTTGCAGGAATGCCTGATCACTTCTTTTCAGGAAGCTTACTTTGTTTCAGAAAGTTTTGAAGAAGCCAAAGAAAAAATGAGGTAAATTATTTCCCTTGGCTCAAAACTCTGATTTTTCTCTTTTTCAGTGGTTGAGAAAAAGATAGAAGTGTTAATTTTCATTTTTTATTTCAGGGACTTCGCCAAATCAATCAATCGTCCCTTCTCCGTGTATTTCAACCCATATACACAGAGCATTGAGATTCTGAAAGATACCAGGAGCATAGAAAACGTTGTCCAGGACCTCCGCAGCGATCTGAACACTGTGTGTGATGCTTTAAGCAAAATGAACAGATACTTAGGGATTTGATGTGTGCGGCAGGGATTTGCTCTCCGTTGCTTCTTCTGTAGCCAGTCTAGAAACATCCCATGAGATGGCTAACTTCTCACACTCACCAAGTTTTTCCTTTACGGCTTGGCTTGTGGCTTGCATCGTTGTGTGGCTCTGTCTAATTGTAACGTGCAGACAGTTCTTGTTCCCAGGCAGTGCTAGTTCGTGAGTGCAACATGGAATGTGGCAGAATATAATCACCGGTTCCTCAGCGTGATGTCACGTACGAGTGCACCATTAAAATCTTAACCTGTCGATGATTTTGTTTCTGCGAGATGATTCACTTCAGTGTGTAAGGAAAGGTATTGCTGATTTCATTAAGTCTGAGTTTATTTTGGCGCTGGTGAGGCCACATCTTGAGTATTGTGTCCAGTTTTGGGCACCTCAACACAAGAGAGATGTGGAGGTGCTGGAGCCGGTGCAGAGGAGGGCAACTGAGCTGGTGAAGGACTTGGAGAATAAATCTTATGAGGAAAGACTGAAAGAGCTGGGGCTGTTTAGTTTGAAGAAGAGGAGACTTAGAGGAGACCTCATCACTCTCTACCTGAAAGGACATTGTGGAGAGGTTGGTGCTGGTCTCTTCTCACAAGCAATTAGTGATAGAACAAGAGGGACTGGGTTCAGGCTACAACAGGGTGGGTTTAGACATGACATTAGGAAAACTTTTTGCACAGAAAGAGTGGTCTAGCACTGGAATGGGCTTCCCAGGGAGGTGGTTGAGTCGCCATCCCTGGATGTGTTTAAAGATCTACTGGATAATGTTTTGAGGGATCTGGTTTAGGAGTGAACTCATAAGGTAGGGTAGATGGTTGGACTCGATGATCTCAGGAGTCTTTTCCAACCAGAGGGATTCTGTGACTCTGTGGTCCATCACCTGTAAACAGAGGTTTCTACAATTACTGCCCTAACTTGCATGCCTCAGCTAAATGCCAAAAGATTGGTGAGATCTGTGTCCATGTTAATTAATATTCTAAAACGGTGGATTTACATTGATGCTGATTACACCATTCCTGATGCACACCAGGATGCTGTTGGCTGCCTTAGCCACCTAGCCTTCCTGAAGTCCAGGTAGGCAACATCCACCACTTCTCCCTCATCCTCTAGGCAGGTACCTGGTCATAGAAGGAGAATAGGTTGGTCAAACAGGACCTGCCCTTCAGGAACCCATGTTGGCTGGGCCTGATCCCCCTCTTGTCCTGCACTTGCTGCAATCACTCCCAAGAAAAACTGTTCCATAATCTTCCCCATTACCAAGGTCAGGCTGACAGGCCGGTAGTTCCCTGGATCCTCCCTCCTGTCCTTCCTGTAGACCAGCATCACACTGGCAAGTTTCCAGTCTTCTGGGAAAGAAGAAGCCAAAATTAAAGGACAGGGGAATAAAAAAGGGAAGGGAAGGGAAGGGGGAAGGGAAGGGGGAAAGGAAGGGAAGGGCAGGGCAAAGAGAGAGAAGAGAAAAGAGAAGAGAAGAGAAGAGAAGAGAAGAGAAGAGAAGAGAAGAGAAGAGAAGAGAAGAGAAGAGA
>JAOXOE010031426.1:0-11951 GCA_028565055.1 Phoeniculus purpureus
GTCACGCCATTTCTGATACAGGCCAGGATGCCATTGGCCTTCTTGGCCACCTGGGCACACTGCTGGCTCATGTTCAGTCAGCTGTCGATCTTAATTTGTAAGATTATAGCAGGGGGAGTAATTTTGGTCTCTTTGGCTACATTTCTATTGCCATGTATGCACCATACACATGGGGACGGCACAGGCAGAGCAGGACACCTCCACTTGAGGCATGGTGCTGAGCAGATGTAGTCTATGAGCTTTTGCAGAGGTCACAGCTGGAAACAAAAAACCCCAAAAATCACTGCTACGGCATCAGGCCTGATGACACTGGCTGAGACAAACCCTTGGGTAAAGGGTTATAAAATCAGGTAATTTTGAAGTTAGGTAACACAACAGGTGTTATATTTGCAGCTATGTGACCACGAACAGAAAGACCCGAGGTAATCAAATGTCACGCTTGAAGGATAAGAGGATCTATAAAATGATCACCAGCTGAGATCAAGCACAAACTACTTCATTTCACACCCTTTTAGACAGCGAACCATCCGCCAGGTGCAGGCACTATCATCTTGTTTACTTTTCAGTTTCTCCTTCAAGGTATTCACTGCTGGAGGTCAAATACAGAACAAGGTGAGGATCCAGGTCCATTTGTTTCACCTCATATAAGCAATGTGCAGAAGAGACACAAACCTCAGCACATACGGACTGTGGGGAAGCAAGCCTGGACAAGGCAAAACGCCTGTCCTTCTCTGTGTGTCTCAAACACATGCCACAAGATCACATGAAGCTGAAAGCGCTCCTCCAAATATGTGCATGATCCTCCAGTTTTGCTGCCTCTCTCATTGGCGATGCCCTCAGAGGCAGGAACGTTCTTTAGGTAAACAAATACTGTGTTGTATGGAGATAGACCGTTTCTCGAAGGAGTTCACCTCTGTGGGGGTTTCTGGAACATGCAATTTTAAATTAATACCATCACACCCAAGTGCTGCATTTTACGATGGCTTGCCTTCAAGAATAGTTTTAAACATAGCTGTTGATTTTATGGGGAACTGAATGCCAAGAAGCAAATAAGTATAAAAATACATAACAAAAGAACAAACCCATTTCCCTCTAGTGAGAAAAGCCATTGGAAACAGGCGCCTAAGACAACATTTGTGTAACTTCTGTTCTGCAGACTTTTCAGGTTATGCAATACAGAGAATGTCAGCGGGCTCCGCCTGCACATGCCTTACTCCCTCTGTGGTTGCAGGGGAGCGTATCCACCCGTAAACAACCACCACCAGGCTCGTAGCATACACGGGCATCGAAAAAATAAAACACGCACCACAGGAAGCAGCTGATCACTGCAACCTTTCAGATGGTCCTAGAGTCACAGAACCATCCAGGATGGAAAAGACCTTCAAGATCATCTTTCTTTGCTTTGTGGCTTTTTCTGTTAATAGCTTTAATGAGCAATAGGCTTTTGTTTTGTCTAGTATCTGTGTATCTACAGAATGCCAAGATCAGCACCTGCCAGCCAAAGGTGTGCTACTTAACAGACAGAGAAGGGAAAAGCAAATAGGAGCCAGAAACTGCTGTAGTACCCTTCAGCCAAATCTAACTACCACCAATATCAAAGATTGATCATGACCTTCAAACAAGACTAAAACTGTATCTAAAACTATGTTTGAAAAAGCATCTTCCAGACAATGAGACAGCAGAACTGACTCTGTGAACAGGAAATAATGTCAGAAAATTGACATTCATTGGTAATCAAGATCACCACTAAACGTCATGGTCTCCATCGCTGCTAGCACAGAATATCACAGAACACCACAGCCTGTTTCCTCCTCATCCCAGATGAGCAATCAATCTCTATTGAATCTAAAAAAAGTGACAGAGTTAAAAAAAAGGCAGCAACCAATTTTTGTTCATGGCAATCTGTGAAGAAGAACAAAAGAGCCCCAAGGTAGTTTTATTTCTTTAAAAGAAATAAAGAAAATTATCTTTTAAATGACTGTAATTTTTTTTGTTGTTTATAAAAAAAAAACCAAGATAAACTAAAAAATTGTTTGTTTGAACCAATCTTTTGGAGAATTTGTTGACAGATTGTTCATAAATGAGAAAGGAACAGCTCCAATCTAAGACAAACCCACATTCTCACAGTCCTGCAAAACTGCCTTGATCTGACTTGAGGTAGGTACCTACTTTAGTTGTCTTGAAGGATGCAAAAAGTATCACCAAGGTAAACTGGAATTATTCTTAAAACCCACATCCTGCTGAATCCCTTCATGGTGTGTGCAAGGACAAGGGGACACGTCAGGGGTTTAGGCATAATTCACACTTTGTAAGAGGATCAGGACAACAGTGGCCAACACTACTTTACTCTTCTTTAATATTTAGAAGGAGGAGAATGAAATAGTGGATTCAGTTACTATGTTTTATCTGTGAGGGCTGCACAGCTTTTGGGGAGGGGATTTCATTTTATACTAAAGATCACTGAATTTTACAATTCTCTCTTGTTCTACCACCTGTTCCTTGTAAGAAGAGACCAATCCCCACCTCTCTCCAACCTCCTTTCAGGTAGACAGCAATAAGGTCTCACTCATTGTGTCAAAGTGTTCCAGACATAAAAAGTCCACAGCTTGTGTTGTGTAACGGCCACAATCATTTCTATGATCTGGACGCTCAGGAAAAGAAATACTGAAGAGATTTCATCTGCTAGAATATGAACAATATGTCTCCTATATTACACAATACGTAGGTTTGTTTGGTAACACTCCTCTCATCTTGGAGGAGCTGCAAACAGAGCTTTACATTGCCATGGTGGGATATCAGAGCAATTCTACAAGTTTAGTGCAGTTGCTGTGGAATTACACTGCTATAAAATGAACAGGGAATTTGCTTATGAATACACAGCACTCTATTACAAACATCTTTTCACATCCATATAATCAGTCGGCACTTTCACCATCGCCTGACGCGTGCACCCTAATACATTTCATGCTATTCAGCTCATCAGCTTTGGAACAATTAATTGAAAAGTTAGCCCTGAGATATGACCCAACACACCAGCTTAACCAGAACAGAGGTTAAACCACAGGGTGTCTCCAGCTCATTCACGATAATGATCCTCATTTATGCAATCAGTCATACCTCCCAACAGCTGGAAATAAAGCAGCACTGCTCACATCTTCAGGCTACGGGCAGGCATGACTACAGGATAGTTTGTCTATATTCTGTCTGATTTCCACAGGAACATGAGATACTAGGGAACTAGGAAGGGGGTTTTGTCTGTGAATTCCCTGCTCTCATTATAATAACCTTTTGGGGGAAAAAACCCCAAAAGTAAATCTGCTCCTTATCACCCTGCACATTGCTGACACTTCTCTCTCAACCACAGCCTGCAAGCTATTACACTTCCTCCCCACCCCACGCATGACAGGGTCACACAACCCTCTCATCCAAGGGGCAGATCTCATGCCACTGAGGAACTATTGAGTTAGCCATGCATTTTTGTGTTTCAATTGAACTTTCTTGACCTTTAATCATAGAATGGTCTGGGTTGGAAGGGACATTAAAGACCATCCAGTACCAACCTCCTGCCATGGGCAGCAACAGCTCTCAGCAGACCAGATTGCCCAGAGCCCCATCCAACCTGGCCTTGGACACTTTCAGGGATGGAGCACCCACGACCTCCCCAGGCAACCTGTTCCAGGGTCTCAGCCCCCTCACTGTAAAGAAGACTACGGAAAACAGACTGCAACTCTTTTGAATGGGTTCAAACTACAGCGAAAGTAGTGAAGGACAATTGCTCATTTCATGCACAGGGTTGAGTTTGACACGTCTGCATTTTTGCATGCTCATGCTCTTAGAAGTAAGCATCTATTTTAAAAAAGTCAATTCCAGTCTTTCCTAAGAAGAAGACAAGGCTGCCTTTCATGTACTGGGAAATGTCATTCTTTGTCTATGCAATTATCCGAGTACGTCAACAACACACTTGAAGTGTAGAGAAGTCGATTAATGTGCAAATAACTTGATCTTTTATAGTTGTTCTTGATGTAATACATGAATCTTATTTCCCTCCCATACATTGTTTAAAGGCATTGCTTCATGAGGGTGTTCTAAAACAGACCACATAACCGTTGCCATAGCTGTATTACTGCATTTTCATTTCCTCTCTGAGTGAAGGGAGTGCTGCTTTGCACACAAGTAGGACAGGACAGAATTGATTTGCTGTGCATCTACGGGTTAGTCACTTAAACCTCCCTGATTTCCAGTCTGCCCACATCTGTAATGGTGCTGCTCTGCACAGGATGATTATGAGCATTAACTAAGTGACACTAGAAGGCTTTGAGACCTGCACAGCAAAAATGATTTCTACTGAAGGGCATATGCACAGTGCTAACTGATGCTAATTGGCCTTTCATCCTGGGCAGCAAAACCAGCTTCTCACCACACATATTTCCTTTAGTGGGCACCAGGAGCATATCTTTTTATGTCTGATTTCCTAGGGTTTCCCTTAAAACATACAAACAATTTGATTTTGGGAAATACTACAATTAGGAGATTGACATAGCAATATATTTCAGTAACCACCTTGATTAACCCTACACAGATAAGAAGCACCAATGTTGTAACACCCTTCAGGCTGAGAAATGAGCCCAGTTTAGAGTGTGCTGCTGCACATCCAGCAATTTGCATCTTAGAGGCTGTGCAGTGTCTTGTTCATTTGCTGTACAAACCATACAATTGAATACAACAGCCCTTGAAAAGCTGCAGAAAGCTGCTGTCTCTGAACTGGCCCTATAGCACACAGTGCCATCAAATTAAGATATAAGTAGTTATTTTGCTTTTTCATTTCCCTCTGTGCTGCAAAAGACACTGTTTTCTGGAGCCCCTCCCTTAGCTGCAGAAACTTGGATGTGCTCCACCTGCTTATGTTTGCTGACAGACACCAGAGGAATTTTCACTTCATCTGTTTCGCAGATGCTCAGCCTCTTTTCTCAAGATCCATCATACAAAAGTGTCTCCAAAATAATTATCAGGATTTCAGTCAGCATGACTGTGATAGCTGCACATAAGGTAAAGCTCAGACAGCTCTTAAGAAATTGCAGCTCCAGAATTAGTGTCTGGGACCTTAGCAGCACTCATTTAAATCTTACTACGCGACACATTTAGAGTTTTCTGTGTAGTCAAAAGGGCAAAGAGTGTGCAGAAAGCTGCCACAAAGCAAGAAACCCTATAGCCTCTTGCACTCATACTGACATGGAGGTAATTGCTAAGGGAGAGCAAACGTGCAACCTAATTCCAAGAGGCAAAAAAAAATTGCAGAAAAATCTCAGTGATCATAATCTCCCTATGTCTCACTGCAAAATAAAATTCACTGCTTTACTGAGGACTGGAATGTGAAATGTGTTGTGAAGTAGTATTTTAAGATCTAATGGAAAGATGCACCTCCCTTGGCCATTTGCCTTGCAGTGCAAATCTCAAGCAAGGCTCCTGACCGTCAGAGGACTACGCTACCTCCCTGCTTTTCACCCATCCCAGCAAGGCACACATGCCAAGTCACTTAACAGAAGATGAACAACTCAACTGCAAAGGGCGGGCACAGTACCAGATTTATAGATATTTAATAGATTTAAGAGAATGCATCATAATTATTAACAAGGCTCATGCTACAGCATCCAGAAGCTAAATTACCTGAACTTCAACTGGTTTCACAATAGAATTTCAGAGTCCTTTAATGTCACAGTGGAGGGCTCAAAATGAAAATCCCTTGTTGGAAATGATAGTTTAAAGCCCATGCTTCACTAGAGTATTTCAAATGTCTGCAAGTTACCAATGTCTCTGATTTCAAGCCTACAGTCTACAGCTGTGGAATCCACACTTCCCTGGGAAAACCATTTCAACGTCTAATTCCTCTTACCATGAAAAGTTTTCCTCTGGATCCAATTGGAATCCCCCCAGAAGCAAATTATGTCCATCACCCTTTGTTTCTCCCTAAGAGATTCCATCTTCTTGGCAGCCACCATTAATGTACTGGCACATGGTAATAAGGTCTCCGCTAAGCCTTCTCTTCTCAAGGCAGAACAAACCCAGCTCTCTCGCCTTTCCTCATATGGCAGGTCTTGTAGTCCTCTGATTATTCTTGTGGCCCTTCTCTGGACCTTCTCCAGTGCATCCACATGTTTTCTGTCTAGCAGGGACCAAATCTTAACCCAGGACTCAAGGTGTAGTCTAAGCAACACTTAATAGAGCAGGACAATGACTTCTTTATCTCTACTGGTGATACCCTTGTTAATGCAGCCCAGCATCCTGTTTGCTTTCTCTGCTGTTGCAGCACACTGCCCACTCATGTTGATTCTGTTGTCCACAGAGACAAAAGTCTCTTTCTACAGGGCTGCTCTCCAGCCAGGTGGATCCCAGTCTAAGCTGTATTTGTCTCCCTCACGTGTCTGCTGACATCTCCCATTGTTGCCCTGGGCAATTGTCCAGCCATTCCAAGCCCCTTATGCATCTATGCAGGAACCTTCTCTGAGTGTGAACTTAATAAAATACACTCATAAAGAGACTCTGAACTCACTCTCCTTCCAAAGTTTGATCAAGTATGTTAGTTTCCTTCTACTTGAAATGATTGCATAGGCTTACCTATTAAACAAAAAGGTTATCTGCATCTCAAGTTTTTTTTTACCATGAAGTGCACATCATTGACATGTCCTTTAAATCTTGAAAGCACTTTAACCACAAGATCATGTCAACATGGCCTTACAGGTGAGAAAAAGAGCATAATGAATTAAGACCATCTTTTAGACGGTTATTTGTTTTCTCTGAGCTGTGCTCTAGCAATCACAAATAAATCTTGATATCTAACAGGAAATGAACACCAGATGGTCTCTAGATCATCTTTTCAGTGGGTATAAAGCAATATTCTATTCTGTTCAAGTTAACAGGATGTCACAAATTCAGACGTGACTTTTTCATATACTGGTAAAACCTGACCAACTTAATTCTAGATTCACAGTGCAGTGATGCTCAGTATCAGTTCTATGACATTATGTATCATTTAATAGAATCTTGCTGTGCAATGATTAAAAGGTGAATACCAGAGATTCCTGGATTCCTAGAACAAGTGAAGTTCTTCAAGTTCTTAACCTAGTACTTACAGTTTACACTGACTTGGGAAATCTGTAAGAAAGGAGGCAGATGAATTTTACAGAAGGGAAAAAAAACCTCAAACTAATCAAACTCTGTGGCACTTACCATTCCCATGCAACGCAGAGTCTGAGAAGAAAACTTACTGAATTACTACAAGCTTGAAGTCAAATAGTCACAGTAGATTACAATAAGGGTGAATGACAGGCAACAGATAACATAAACCTTAAAATTGCCCAGAAGTATTGACTAAAGATGGTTATTGTTTTGAGCTTGTAATTAACTATGCAAAAAGAGTTTAAGTAATCTTTTAATGAAACAAACGAAACCACTGGCATCCAACCCTAGCAATGGAAAAATGTGTTTCTTCTTCCAAGCTAATGGGTTCATACATCATGCTGTACTGCAGACCATACTGCAATAGCACGAGGACAGTGGGATTACTCCAGGGACCAGCAGGCACAGAGGTGGCAAGCACAGGCCATTTTTCTCTCTGATGACATAATTTTGTTTTGATAGCAACACAAACCTGCATCCCGCCAGACTGTGTGTCTGTGGGCATGGCCAACGGTACCTCATCTACACATGAATGGATTTGTAATGCAATTTCAGCCTCTTTTTTTTTTTCCAGTCTCATATGCTTTAGTGGGAAGCTTTCAGAACACAGGACCAGTTCCCAAATAAGAACTGGTGGTTTTGAGCATAGTACAGCTGGTTGCAGAGATTGTGAATTCCAGAGAAAGCTCCCGTTGGCTCAAACTACTGCAAGCAGTGGGTGCCCAGTGCCAAATGCAAATTTTGCAGTATTCTAATGGAAATCAAAGAAACAACATTCATGGCTTCAGGGGAAGAGCCACACAGATTACCTTCACAGAATAAGCACATCTTGGTGGTAAGAAAGCAGCCTAAAAGGATCTGCCAGCACCTCTCCAAGCGCATTTCATGCTGCTGAGTGAGGAAGTGCCTACTGCAACACTATGGGGCAGCAACAGCCAAAGCACCAGAAGTTCTTTCATTTTGTTAAAGAATAACCTCATGTGCTGGGACAGAAGGGTGCATCCTCCTCCTGAGAGACAGCTCACACTGGGAACCATATGCCCAAGGGCCATGGAGAGGCATCAGCTTCCCTGTGCTCTCCATCAACACAAACCACATCTCCATCCTAATGCTGCAACAGTCACACCAAGATGGAAATGTTTCTCAAGGACATGCTAGAACAAAACCATTGACAGTGATTACAGCATCTGCTCAGTGTAACCAGTCTAATAAATTTCAATCTCATTTTAATTTTTATATGTCAAAAGCTATTAAGTTCTTAGATATCTGGACCTTATTACGGAGGCAATTAGCTCCTATAACCAGAAGGCTTTGCCTGAGTGATTGTGATGACCACAATATTTTCTATAGTGTAAAACAATAAATATCCCAACACATTTGCAGCTATCTAGGACCTTACAGCTGCCAATGTGCTTCATACTGGCATCTTGGCTTTGTGGCAGGTTGCAAGAGGCAGGACTTATTGGTATGCATAATATAGCGCTAGCACCAAACAGTTTAGGTTGGAAGGGACCTTAAAGATCATCTAATTCCAACCCCCCAGCCATGGGCAGGGACAACTTTCACTAGGCCAGGTCACTTAAAACCAAATCCAGCCTGGTCTTCAACACTTGCAGGTGTGAGGCATCCACAGCATCTCTCATAGACAGCCTGTTCTAGTGTCTCACCACCCCACAGTGAAGAATTTCTTCCTTATATCTATTCTAAATTTACCTTTTTCAGTGTAAAGCCATTATCCTTTGTGTTATCACTATATGCACCCATAAAAAGTCCTTTCCCTGCTTTATTATAGGCCCCCTTTAGGTACTGGAAGGCCTCTTTAAGGTCTTTCTGGAGCCTTCTCCTAGCTGAACAACCCCAACTCTCTTGGTCTGCCTTCATAGGAGATGTGTTGCAATGCACTGGTCATCTTTGCTCCAACCCGAATACCAACCCCCCCTGGAACTCCACTCATCACTGGTCTCCACTTAGACATCAAGCTATTGACCACAACTCTGAGTAAGACCATTCAGTTAATTCTTTATCCATCAAGTGGTCCATCCATCAAATCCATGTCTTTCCGATTTAGAGACACAGCTGTCATGCAAGACACTGTCAAATGTTTTAGTTCTTTCTTTTACATTAAGAGGTTTTAGATTATTTCTGCTAAAAAAAAAAAAACCCACAAAACCATTTGCTGACAAAATTAAGGGTTGATGACTTCCAATTCAAGCTTGTGTTCAATCAAAGACAACTAGTCATATCAATCCTTTAGCTCTGGAGCTAAAGGAAGTGCATGACTCCAGCCAAAAGGACTTTCTGCACGGCATCCACTACAGGAGCAGAAGTACAGCAATAAGAAATACAGACACACAATGGTTGTGCAAGCAATACAACACACACCAACGGGAGGGGTAAAGCAATGTCTGAAAATGGATGTTTTGAGTTTAGTTCTTTGAGTTTTTCAAGAGGTTTTGGTTGGTTATGGGGTAATTTCTGCAGCCTACTGCTAAGGAAAATGGGTTTGAATACACACACACATCTGATCCGGAGGTGATTCAGCCTCTCTGCTTTGCCCTGGTGAGACCTCACCTGGAATACTGTGTCCAGCTCTGGAGCCCCCAACACAATAGGGATGCAGACCTGTAGGAGTGGGTCCAGAGGAGGCCGTGAAAATGATGAGAGGGCTGGTGCACCTCTGCTACAAGGACAGGATGAGGGAGTTGGCTTTGTTCAGCCTGAGGAAGAGAAGCCTTTAGTGGAACCACATAGTGGTCTTCCAGTACCTGAAAAGGGCCACAGGAAAGCTGGGCAGGGACTTCATACAAGGGCAAGGTGTGATGGTTTTACCCTGAAAGAAGAGAGATTTACATTGGAGATTAGGAAGAAGTTCTTTAGTGTGAGGGCAGTGAGACAGCAGAGCAGGTTACCCAGAGAAGGTGAAGAAGCTCCATCCCTGGAAGTGTTCGACCAGGCTGGATGGGGCTCTGAGCATCCTGAACTAGTGGGAGGTGACCCTGTACATGCAGGGGGGGTTGGAACTTGATGATCTTTAAGGTCTCTTCCAACTCTAGCTTTTCTACAATTCTAGAAACAGAAGTAGTAAAACTCTTTTCCTTTAATTAATATATATCAATTCCAAGCAAAGCTACTCCATCATATGCAGAAAACAGCCTTATACATTCTCCTACAAAGGCAGGTAGAGCAGAAGTGGACATGACCATTTTTAGATGGGATGTAAGAACTTCCTGAATAACAAGATGCCCTTTACTTAAACTATGGCTTGAAAAATGTCACCAATACAAGTGTAAAGGAAAAATAAACCACCAACACATCTGACAGGACAGAACTTCCCCTGCTTTCAGAGTACATTATTTTTATACCACCACTTCACCACCAACCAAAGAAAATTATGTCAAAATACATCCAACACAGCAGAACTGAGCACTGAAGATGATCCTATTTAAAGCAGGCTCGGTGTAAGATTAATTCGATTGCCTTAGATGATTTATATTCTCCACATAAGACTCCTGGACTTCAGGAAATGAAGCATTATAATGCTTTAAGAGCGTTCTCCACTTGCATCTACTCATGATAATTCTATTAACCCCTCTGCACTCATTTAAAAATAAATTGTCACTGACATAAACAGGCTTTCCACGCACATAATAAAAGAAAAATCACATGCAAGAGGGATTCACTCTGAAGCTGAAAGCAGCCAGCACTGAACACCGTGCCGTGCGTGCTGCCTGAGGGCAGCTGCCACCACGTACAGTTACATCCCACCATGCTCACCATGGAGCCCACGGCAAAGCTCTCCGTAACTTCAGGAGAGCAGAGCAGGACATTAACATAGGGTCACATTCTGAAGAAGAACAGAGGACATGTAACTCCCCACTTTTAATATTAGAACAAGGCTTGATCAAATCCTCTGAAGCACTCTGGGATACACTCACGAGTAAGGCTTCTGCAAGCAGTTTACTCTTCCCTAACTCACGCATTAAGCTTTCTTATATCTCTCTTTTTTTCCATTTCTATAGCACTACATGAAAGAAAGAAACCTACATCCCTCACCTTCACATAGATACTTGTTGGGGCATTAGCACTTTGCTTTTGGAAAACACATCATTAAAGCCTCTATTGAGTTTTGGCCCACGCAGGGGTTCAGATGCACCCTTTTGGCTCATCTGATGAGGGGAAAAGAAGCAGAAGAACAAGTTCTCAGTTCACAGTTCAAAATATGTAGCATTTAAAGATAACAACAGAGAGCCTTTAATAAAGGAAGGAGAAAATACGCTCTCTGCTTCACACTCACATTGTTAAGGTCCCTCGGGCACTGCCCAGCTCTCCCAGACAACACCTCACGTCCAGTTAATAGGTCGGCACAAGCATTACAACACCTGGTGTGTCTCAGAGCTGCAGTAGTCAAGCTCCAGGCCCAACTACTGACACCACTCTGTGCCAGGGAGCCCAGCTGTGACCATGGCCTTGAACAAGCCTTGCTGTCAGGGCCACCCCGCGGCAAGCTTAGAACAGGAACCGTTTTCTTTTTGCCTTATGAGTGAAGCAGTTAGGCTATTCTGAAAGACCGAAGTCCATTCGTCTGGAGTATTGGGTCCAGTTGTGGGCCCCTCAGTCCAGAAGGACATGGAGCTGCTGGAGTGTGTCCAGCGTAGAACAATGAGGATGATGAACGAAGTGGAGCACCTACCTTATGAGGAGAGGCTGATGGAGCTGGGTCTCTTTAGCTTGGAGAAGAGGAGACTGAGGGGTGACCTCATTAATGTCTATAAATATGT